>PVJA010037700.1:0-20202 GCA_004027025.1 Myocastor coypus | reverse complement strand
GGGGGGGGGGGGGGGGGGGGGGGGGGGGTCACCTAGAGGACAGGGCTAGGCCAGAGGAGTCCAGCGTGTCTTCATGGTCCTCAAATACCCACAGGGAGGCAGGGTGACAGCAGCTGCTCCTAAGTTTCTCTGAGGACAGTGCATGGACCTGGCTTGGGTTACAGCAGAGAGGGAGGCCCCATTATGTTAGGCTTCGTGGGCCAGGAGTCATCTGTCTTGTCTCATGGCTGTAACATGGTCAATTTTGTGTATTTATTATCATGGACTCTCACAGGATTCAGATGCGCATTCTGAAGACAGCTCCTGAGGGTGCATGAAGGCAGCTGCTGGGCAGGGATCAAGCTCTGCCACCGGTCCCAGGCCTAGCCCACTTCCAGGTTCATGTGCCCTGACCTGCTGCCAGCACCACGCTGCAGCTGTGTCAGGTTCACCATTGCACAGATGAGGAAACTGAGGCCAGGGCCAGGCCAGTTGGAGGTCCCAGGCCCAGTGCCTACCACTTCACCCACAGCCGGCAGCACCAGCCTCTGTTTTCTTTTCCACCGGCGCTGAGTACTGACTCCTGCTATCCTGTTTTTGGTGCCCCGGAAGCTCTCTGCCTCCACTGCTGGCTCTGAGCCTGGGAAGTAGGGCCTGGCCCTTGGGCTCAGTGCTGGGTCCCCCTGTCCTCATGCTTGGCGCAGACTGGGCTGAGGTGGGTGGGCTCAGGAAGTGGGCCTCGCCATGAGGGGTCACCTTCTCTTTTACATGACTCTTCTCATTGTGAAATTTTCCTCTGGAAGGTGAACAGTTGTGTTTTATTTGGAAGTAGGAGGCTTTTTTTTTTGGTCTTTTTGAGACAAGGTCTTGTTATGCAGTTCAGGCTGTCCTTGAGCTCAGTTTTGTAGCCCAGGCTGGTCTTGAACTCGCACCGATCCTCCTGTCTCAGTCTCCTGAATGCTTGGGATTACAGGCGTGTGCCACCATGCCCGGCTAGAGTAGGAGGCTTTTTAAATAATTTAAATAATTTGGACAAGCATTCTCATATCCCCTTCCTCCACAACTCTGCTGTGATAAACAGCTCTAATTATTCCTCCATTTGGTGGTGGTGGTAGCTTTCCTGACAATGAGGCAGGGCCATGGGATGGGGTATTTGTGTCCCCCAGAGCTGGTGGTTGCTTTTCCTTGCTCTGGTTGTGTAGGGATGGGACTTTACAAGGGCAGACAGCTTCACTTAAGGGTCATCCCCCATCTGCTGGGTCCCTCTGAGCCATGGCTGCCTATGCTGCTGCCCTGAGGACCCTCTACCATTGCCCTCCAGAAGCAAGGAGAAAGAACTGAGATAGCAGGAGGTGTTAGTGTGCACTGCTGCTGCTGCCCTGGAGACTCCAAGCCAGAGCATCCATGTGTGCCCCAGAGGCCTGCATTTCACAGTGTGGGTGGGTGCCATCACACCACTTGAGCCTGTCCAGAAAGTCCTGGAGGACCTCTGGGGAGGAGGTGACAAGGAGCTGGTGGGAAGAGTGGGGAGAGTGTCCCATCCAGGGGACTGCAGAGGTGGTTGGAGGGTGAGATGTGTCGAAGGCCAGCAGAGTGCTCCTGGGGGACCCTGGTGGAAACCCCATACACAGTTCTGAAAGGCTGGGAAGCTGTGGAGGTGTGGGGTTCCAGGGTCCCTTAAGTGCCTTTTGTGTTTGAGGTGAGGGGTCTCACTATGTGGTTCAGTCTGGTCTTAAACTCCTGGACTCCCTGTGTCCCTGAGTACTGCTGGCCTAAGTGCTGTGCTCAGCCAGAGAGTTCTCAGCAATGGACTGTGACAGGCGCTGTGAGACCTGTTGGGTAGCCTAGAAGGCGCCATGTTTGCCTATGCCCTGGGCTGTCTTCTCAGGCTGCCCTGAGGCAGCCCCCAGGGTGCCAGGCGTGGGCAGCAAGGGCCCTTCTGGGCACCGGCGAGCAGGGCAGGCTGGGCTCCTGTTGCACCTGCTGTTTTCTTAGGGACTTTCAGGCCCAGGACCAGAGATCCCCTGTGCTTCAGGCTCCCCAGATTCTCCTTCCTGGACCCTGTGGTACTGCCTTGGGAGCACCTGATAGGTGGGGAGCACTCCACATCCCCTGAGAATCACCTCTTCCCAGCACCTCTCACTTCTGTGGAGCCGCCTCCCTCCCCCAGTCCTGGTCATAGCATGGGTCCTCCCCATGCTGCCTGTGGCTGAGAAGCAGCCAGGGTCTATAGCTGAAGTTTGCCAGGCCCACAGAGGCTGGTAGCTTCTTCCTTCTTCCTCTGGGCTCCCTCCCTCACTGCAGGTCCTTGCCCATCTCCTCTCCAGGCTGTGCTCCCTCAGTGCCCGGAGCTTGTCTGCAGGGCGGGCTTGAGTCATTGCAGCAGAGTACATCCTGCCCACCAAGGGGAGTATGTGCTGTCTGGCCCTTCAGAGGCAGGATACACGGAGTGTTGGAGTGGCACAGGACTCATTGGTGAAGGGAGGGACCCTGGAGCCAGTCACACTGGTCCCTGTTGCTGTCTGACCTTGAGGGGGGAACAGAGCCTGGCCTCTGCAGAGGGCTGTCACTTGCTCACTAAGTGACTGAGCTCCAGATCCTAGCCCCAGCTGGGTAGGAATAGGCCAGAGGCTGGGCTCATGGCAGGGTTTGGGTATCTGTGACATGGACAGGTGGGGAATTTGCTTCTCGGGAGATGAGAAAGATTGTCTCGGAGATCAGGGACCAAGCTGAGTATTACTCACTGTGGAGCTCTTCCTGTCCAGTGGCTTCAGTGGGACAGACTACACATAGAGTGGCCCTGGGCGAGCTTGTCCTGGGGCCTCCACACGGTTTGTATCCTCAGTGCAGATTCCTGTGCTCGGCTCCATGTCGTGCCTGACTGCAGCCCAGCTCTGCGGCCTGGCCCATAGTCCACTCTGGCTAAACCCTTACCTTGTTCTATACTTCTCCAGGCCATGACTACACAGCCCCCAAATACACTGGCTGTGTGGCAGCCACGGTGTGCTTTGTCATGGATGGTGGAGCACCCACCGAGTACCTGTCCCTATCCCTTGCACAACTAAGAGCAATGATCGAACAGAGAGGTGATGTGAGGGGACCCTGGTGGTCCTAGAGGCCACCCCAGAGCTTCCTGAGTGGTGGGCAGAGGCTGCCAGAATTAGACCCCAAGGCCTAAAAGAGGAACAGTGCCCTCCTGGGATGCCTAGGTGCCCCAGGCTAGTGACTAGGCCTGAGCCTGAGTGTGCATTATCCTCAGGCCTGTAGTGGCCAGAAGAGAGGTGGGCAGTGTGTGCAGAACCCACAGCCTGGCTCTCCGGGCCGGAGGCTTGAGCATGGCCATGTGAAGGACTAGGGACCAGGGGCCAGATAAGGGAGGGCACAGAGAGTAATGGGATCAGAGCTTTGTTGAGTGTCCTGGAGGAAACTGCTTGGGTTTTGTTCTCTGGTGCTGGGGACAGAGCACAGGGCTTCTAGCTGTGGTTGTCATAAAATGCTGGCTCTCCCAGCTTTGCCTGCTGCTGGGAGAACATATCCGGTTACTCTGAGCCTATGCTATAGGCCACAGGTGCCTTGGTTTCCTGCCTGGCACTAGCTTCAGAGGGATGCCCAGGGCAGCTGCCTGCCTTGCCAGGCCGCCTCATAAACAGAGGCCTCCCTGGGTCTTTGCTATCCCGTGGGTACAGCTGGCAGCTTGGCTTTATCTCTTGCTCTGGGTGAGGTGCAGACGCAGGCACAGGCACCTTCTTTACCCCACTTCTAGCTGGATCTGAGCCTCGTGTCCCAGACATCCTAGGGGAAGGGGCTGTGAGCCTCAGGCAATGACCAGCCCTGCCTGTCACCCTCTTTCCTCCTACCATAGTCTTTTTTTTTTGCCTTTTTGAGACAGGGTCTTGCTATGCAGTTGAGGCTGGCCTTGAGCTCACTTTTGTAGCCCAGGCTGGTCTCGAACTCACACCAATCCTCTTGCCTCAGCCTCCCGAGTGCTGGGATTACAGGCGTGAGCCACCACGCCCGGCTCTACCATAGTCTTGACCCTAGTGTTGGCCCTGACCTCCCCTCCCTGCAGGGCATGCTGGGCTCCTGAGGTGCAAGGAAGGAGGCCTCCTGGTGCTCAGCCTGCACAGCCACCCACAAGGGCCTGAAAAGTATCTGCAGCCCTGGACTCTGAGTGCACCTTTGTGGGCCTGTGCATATGTGCATGCACTCTGTGTTTATGCTTCATCTTGAGACATGGTCTTGCTAAATTGCTGAGGTTGCCCAGGTTAGGCTCAAGCATGTCATCCTCTTGCCTCAGCCTCCCAGAGTGCTGGGATCACAAGTGTGCACTGCCACATCTGGCTGGGAACATTTTTCTTAACCTCTGTTCAGGTACAATTCCCGTAACCTTGAAATAAAACATTTGAAATGATACAGTTGAATGACAGCATATTTCTAGCATTGTGTAGCCATTAGCTTTATATTAGCACAAACATTTACCACCCCTAAGGCAAACCTTATAGCTAGGAAGAACTTGACCCATTCATTCTTCCTTACGGGGGGGTCGCTGGCAAAGTCAGGCTCTTTCCCCCTCTGTAAACTCAATATTTTTTTAATTTTATTTGTTGTTGTTGTTGTTGTTGTTGAGACAGAGTCCATGCACCTCAGGCTAGCTCACTTTGTACCCCAGGCTGGTCTTGAACTCACAACAATCCTTCTGCCTCAGCCTCCTGAGTGCTGGGATTACAGGCGTATCCCATCACACCTGGCTCCAGTTGTGTTTCTGAGATTCATGTAGCTTGTCACAGGTCTAAAGATTCTGTTCCTGTCTGCAGTTAAATAGCAGCCTCTCAGCCTGAAATGGTGTGTACCTCCGATCACGGCACTCTGTAGGCTGAGGAACTTAGTAAGAACATGTCTTGGTATTAAATTTTTTTTTTTGGCAGGACTGGGGTTCGAACTCACAACCTTGCAGTTGCCAGGCAGGAACTTGTCCCATGAAGCTATCTCCTTGGCCCCTAAATTATTAATTTATTGATTGATTGATTGATTGATTGATTGCCAGCTCAGCCTGCCCTGGGGGTGGGGCTGGCGCAGCATGTGGTGCCAGGGATCGAACTGTGGTCCCTATGGTTGCCTAAGCTTACCTGAGCAGGCACTTTAGACTGCTGAACCGTCTTGCCACTAAATTTTTTTTTTTTCTTCTTCCAGAACTTTTGTTTGTTTATTTATTTCCATGGCCCGCTCAGCCTGCCCTGAGGGCAGGGCTGGCACAGCATGTGGTGCTGGGGATTGAACCGCGGTCCCTGCAGCCACCCAAGCTTTCCTAAGCAGGTGCTTTTGACCAGTGAGCCATCCTGCCAAGCCCCCCCCCCTTTTTTTATGGCAGGCCTTGTGCTATCTTTGTAGCCCAAGCTGGCCTCGAACTTGTAATGACCCTCCTGCTAGCATTTGCCGTGAGTGCTAGGATTACAGGTACTCTGCCATAGCCAGCAACCACTTATTTTGTTTTGTTTTGTTTTTTGTCTTTTTGAGGCAGCCAGCAACCACTTATTATCTGTCCTTTTTCAGTTTGAAACAATGATATTGGTGGTTACGAAGTGGTGTTTCATATGGTCTTTAAATTTCTCCAGTGATTTGTGACGTAGTGCATCTTTTAAGTGCCCGTTAGCCACTGTATAAGAGACATGTTTGTTCAGGTCCTTCCTTTGTTTTGTTTTGTTTCATACAGGTTTTTTTTAAGAATTTTTTATTTTATTTTATTTTTCTTGTTTCAGAAGCTTTGTTTATTCACTCATTTTTATGGCCGGCTCAGCCCACCCCGAGGACAGGGCTGGCGCAGCATGTGGTGCCGGGGATCGAACTGCGGTCCCTGAAGCCACCCAAGCTTTCCCAAGCAGGTACTTTAAACCACTGAGCCATCCCTCTGGGCCCCTCATACAGGTTCTTGCTGTATCACCCAAGGTGGCCTTGAACTCATGGTGATCCTCTTGTTTCAGCCTCCAGAGTGCTAAGATTACAGGCATGTAACACCATGCCCGTCTGACCTGTGTTTGTCTTTCTTGTTTGAAGCTCAGGAGACTGAACCTAGGATCTTCATACTGAAGTATATATTCAGCCCTTTTTATATATGTATTTATCATTTGAGACACTATATATGGGGGGAGAGAAAGGGAGAGAGAGTTGAGGCTGGCCTCCAGCTCATAGTAATGTTCCTACTTTAACCTCTCAAGTGCTGGAATCACTGTACCGCCGCCCAGCATTATTTTTTTATGTTGAGACAAAGTTTTGCTAAGTAGTCTTTTCACCCAGACTGTGGGTTTGAACATAAAACTCTCCTGCCTCAGCTTTCTGGAGTGCTGAGATTGCAGGCCATGGGCTGCCACACTCAGTTACCTTTGCCTCCTTTTTTTTTTTGTCTTTTTGAGAAAAGGTCTTGCTGTGTAGTTCAGGCTGGCCTTGAGCTCACTTTTGTAGCCCAGGCTGGTCTCAAACTCTCACTGATCCTCCTACCTCAGCCTCCCACGAGCTGGGATTACAGGTATGCGCCACCGCACGTGGTTCCTTTGCCTATTTTGAGTTGAATTAATTACCTTTTTTTTTTTTGTCTTTTTGAGACAGGGTCTCGCTATGCAGTTGAGGCTGGTCCTGAGCTCACTTTTGTAGCCCAGGCTGGTCTCGAACTCGCACCAATCCTCCTGCCTCAGCCTCCCGAGTGCTGGGATTACAGGCGTGAGCCACCACGCCCGGCTGAATTAATTACCTTTTTATTAAGGCCAACCAAATAGCTCAGATTAAAGCCCCTGCAAGCAAGCAGGGGCTGGGAGTTGATTCCCAGGCCTGCCTGGTGAGATGGCAGTTGAGACTGGGTGTGGTGGCATGCCTGTAATCCCAGCTCTTGGGAGGCTGTAAATAGGAGAATCACTACAAGTCAGTCTAGTAGTGAGACCCTGAGACCCTGAACACTCTGTAGACCCTTCCCTAAAATACAAAAACAAACAATATTTACATATATATATATATATATATATATATATATATATATTGTTATATTTTGCAGTAGTACTGGGATTAGGATTAAACCCTGTACCTCGAACATACTAGGCAGGTGTGGTGCCACTTAGCTAATTTCTGTCTCCGCCCTTTTTTTTTTTTTTTTTTTGTCTCCGCCCTTTTTAATACAGGCCCTTGCTAAATTGTGCAGGCTGGGCTTTGAACTCGGATTTCTCCTACTTCAGCTTTTTGAGTAGCTGGTATTCTAGGCATGTACCACCTGCCTAATTTATTTTATTTATTTATTTATTTTTTGGTGGGACCAGGGTTCGAACTCACGACCTTGCACTTGCCCAGCAGGCACTTGTGCCTCGGAGCTATCTCCCCAGCCCCCACCACCTGCCTAATTTAAAAATAATTTTTAAGCTGGGCGTGGTGGCTCACGCCTGTAATCCCAGCACTTGGGAGGCTGAGGCAGGAGGATCGTTGTGAGTTCGAGACCGGCCTGGGCTACAAAAGTGAGCTCAAAGCCAGCCTGAACTGCACAGTGAGACCCTGTCTCAAAAATCAAAAAAAAAAAAAATTTTTATATGCTCTGGATCCTGGGTCTTTATCAGGTGCATGATTTATAACAACACTCTATCAGTTTCACAGTGCTGTGGTAGAGCCCAGGGCCTCCATGTGGTAGAGAAGTGTTCCACCCTTAGGGGCTGGGGAGATAGCTCCATGGCACAAGCACCTCCCTGGGAAGGGCAAGGTCATGAGTTTGAACCCCATTTGTCTCCACAAAAAAAAAAAAAAAAAAAGTGTTCTACCCTTAAACTGTGTCCAAGAACCTAAAAGTTTATAACCTCAATAAAGCCCCATTTGTATTTCTTCCTTGCTCAGCTTTTGTTTTCATAGTTAGAAATCCATTGCTAAGTCCAAGGTCACAGAGATTTCCCCTGTGTTTTCCTCTAAAACTGTTGAGTCTTGTTTTTTAGCTGGCTGTGATGGCGCATGCCTGTAATCCCAGCACTTGGGAGGCTGAGGCAGGAGGATTGGTGTGAGTTTGAGACCAGCCTGAGCTACAACAGTGAGCTCAAGGCCAGCCTGAACTGCATAGTGAGACCCTGTCTCAAAAAGACCAAAAAAAAAAATCTTGCTTTTTATGTTTAAGTCATTGATCCAGTCAGAGAATTTTCTGCCTTTTTTTTTTTTTCCTCTGCTGCTTGGACTTTGAACAGGCCAGGGAGTCACTTTATGGGTGAACTGTGGCCGTTATGTGTGTGAGGTGCAAGGCAGGGATCCAGTTTCATTCTTTTCCAAGTGGATTTCCAGTTGTCCCAGCTCCCTTCACAGAAGAGAATCTTTTTTTTTATTTTAAGAGCATCTTCTTACCCCATTGAATATTCTTGGCATCCATGGTGAAAATCAGTTGGCTATCAGTGGGTTCATTTCTGGACTCCCAGTTGTACTGCACAGGTCTGTTCCCTTGCCAGTGCTACACTGACTACCATTAAAGTGTGAATCCTTTGTCCTGCTTGTTTATGTTCTAAGATATTTTGACTACTCAATGATTGGAGACTTTTTTGTTTTTCAGCACTGTACCCTGGAGACTGAATCCAGGCCCTTCACACTGACTTACATCTCCAGTTCATTTATACATATATATATATATATATATAATTTTTTTTGCAGAACTGGGGATCAAACTCAGGACCTTGCACTTGCCAGGCAGGCACTTGTCCCCCTAAGCTATCTTCCCAGCCCCAAAAGACCAGTTCATTTAATTTTTTTTTTTTTTTTTTTCATCTGAGGAGCCGGTGAGTTGGTTCAGCAGTCTAAAGCGTCTGCTTAGAAAAGTTTAGGCAACCGCAAGGACCGTGGTTCGATCCCCAGCACCACATGCTGTGCTAGCCTCACCCACAGGGCAGGTTGAGTTGGCCATAATAAAAAAAAAAAAAGAAGCCGGGCGTGGTGGGTCACGCCTGTAATCCCAGCACTCGGGAGGCTGAGGCAGGAGGATTGGTGCGAGTTCGAGACCAGCCTGGGCTACAAAAGTGAGCTCAAGGCCAGCCTCAACTGCATAGCAAGACCCTGTCTCAAAAAAAAAGACCAAAAAAAAAAAAAAAGAGAGAGAGAGAGAGAGACATGGTCTTGTTAAGTTCCTGGATGTGGCTGGAACATGCAGCCGACCTCTTGGAAATGGTTTTCCTACCCACATTTGCACTCAAACTTCTCCCTGCATTTCCTTTGTTGGTATTTGACAGACATTCGGAAGCAGCTGTGGCTGTTGCCTGAATTTGCTGTGAGTGCCTTGTGTAGCTTCTCACGTCAGGGCCTTCTAAAGACCACCATGAAGACTCATGTCCAGTTGACTCTGCACTGTCCCACATCCCAGCCCATACATTGCCCCAGTTGTCCTTTACCAGTTTTTAAATCCTGTCCTTGTCAGGCCCCTGGCCAGCATCTGCGCAGCATCTGGGCCATCCTCAAGTGCTCCTTGCAGCTTAGCTCCCCACATTCTTCATGCTCTTGACATTGCCTTTCTGGGAGACCTATCTGCTCATCTTATAAACACCACAAGCTACCATTCTCTGCTGTCCATTAGGATGGGACCAAGGGTTACTGCACAGGTGCCCTGGCTGTTGGAATGCGGCGTGACCTCTTCCATGATGCCTCTGTCCCATCCCTAGGTGCTGTCTCTGTCTCGTCCTGTGGCACAGGTGGTGCAGCAGCAGTGCCAGGCATAGGATGCAGGGCTTGCCGTGCTATGCCCATGACAGCACATATTGTAGCCGCTGTCCCCCTGCCTCACTATCAGCCTTGTTAGGTTCAGAGAGGCTCAGTGATCCCTGCATCGTGCCGTAAGACTGGTCTTAGGGACCCACACCAGGTCAAGGGCCCTGAATGCGCACAGAAGTCTGAGTGAGAAGGCTGGGTCCCCACGGGACAGCAAAGGGTCTGCATGAGTGCCCTCCTCCCTGAGCTGGGCCCAGAGGCCTTCCCAGCCTTGGCAATGCTGGGGCCCTGATGTGGTTGTCATCTCTTGCCTGCATCTCCCTGTGGATGGTGCCAGGCCCCCTGAGTGCCTGGTCCTTCCCATTGAGCATGCTGCTCAGTGGGCCCCTCCCTGTCCCTCGTGTGGCCAAAGTAGGCAGGAAGCTGTCTAGTGGTCCTCTGGAGTAGCTTCATGGCACCATGGAAGTCTTGGGTTCCGAGAGGACAGAGAAGGAGGGTGGCAGGGACTTAGACTGAAACCAGTGCAGCCAGCAAGGTGCCATGCTCATGCTGCTTCTGTGTATCACAGATGAAGACGTGTGTGTGTTCAAGTGTTCGGTGTCCCGCGAGACGGAGTGCAGCCGCGTGGGCAAGCAGTCCTTCATCATTACACTGGGCTGCAACAGCGTCCTCATCCAGTTCGCCACTCCCAATGGTACGTGTGTCAACCCTTCCACTAGGTGGGCTGGAGCTTCAAAGGAGCAGCTACCTGGCAGTCACCGGCCACCACTGTCAAAACCCTCATGCCTGGCTTTTTTTTTTTTTTTTGTCTTTTTGAGACAGGGTCTCACTATGCAGTTCAGGCTGGCCTTAAGCTCACTTTTGTAGCCCAGGCTGGTCTGGAACTCACACTGATCCTCCTGCCTCAGCCTCCTGGCTTTTTTTTTTTTTTTTGAGATAGGGTCTGGCTATGTCATTTGTGCTGACTTGACCTCACTGTGAAGCCAGGCTGGGCTTGGACTTAGGGTGATCCCTGCCTTAGCCACCAGCGGCTTCGATTGCAGGCGTGCACCACCACAGCCAATTTAAAACCATTGTCCTGGTGGAGAGGAGAGGATCATTTGAGCCCACAAATTCAAGGCCAAGCCAGGCAACATTGTGAAAATATCTCTAGCACCCATAACACACAATAATAATAGCACTAAATCATCACAATAATAATAATTGTCCTGTGTGGAAATACGGTCCTGGTAAGAGTATTTTGTTGCTGCTTGGGACAAAACCTCTGCTGTCATTGGGTCCTTTGTATCCTTTGGGGCTCAACCCTTGCCCTAAAAGTGATCTCCAGCCCTAGCGCCTGGCCTGGCCTCGTAGCCTGTGAGGTGGGGTCCAGTTGTTGAGAGAAGCCACTGGAAGGTTCTCAGCAGCTATACTTCCAGGGATGCAAGTGGGCACACAAGGGTCCACATAGGTGGGTGTGAGCTGAGAGGAGCCTGGCCCTGAGGAGTTCTCCTTAGGCCCCACAGCCCTTTCTTGGTGTCACAGATGTGCTGGTCCCTCCTTCCACAAGTCAAACGCTTCTTCATCATTACTAGGGATTTGAACCCTCCAGTGCTCTACCTCTGAACTATATCTCTTACTATTTTGAGGCATGGTCTCCCTTAGTTGCCCAGGCTGACCTCAAACTTTTGATTCTCCTGCCTCAGTTTCCTGAATAGCTGGAATTACAGGCCTGCACTACCCAGACAACCCTCCTCCCAAATTTGATTGACATAGAGTAATTGTATCTGTTTGTGGGGTTAAATTTTGTCGTAGGTGTGTATATACAGGGTAAAAGCATGCGGTCTGTAAAGTAGTGGTGGTGAATCTATGGGCTGCTTGCCATTATCATTAAAACTAAAATGTGCAGGGACAAAAGGAAACAATGGTAATCCATCTAGACTCATAGTTAAAAAGAGAGAGCCCTCCAGATAGCTCAGCAGATTTTACAGTGCCTGCTTAGGCAGAACACAGCAGCCAGAGTGCTCTGAGAGGCATTTGCAACTGGATGTGGCAGTGCATGCCTGTAATCCCAGCACTTGGGAGGCTGAAAATAGGAGGATCACTGAGTCCAGTCTGTAGTGAGACCCGGTCCACCTTGTACTAAATACATTAAAAAAAAAAAAAAATGCTGCTGTGATGACATACAGTGCCTATAATCCTGGCACTCCAGAGGTTGTCAGGATAGTCAAATGAGTTTGAGGGCAGCATGGGGCACATAAGCAAGCTCAAGGCCAGCCTGCACTGTATAGTAAGACCTTGCCTCAACAAACCTGAAAAAACAAAAATGAAAACAACTCCATGGGGCCCGGCGGGATGGCTCAGTGGTCTAAAGCGCCTGCTTGGGTGGCTTCAGGGACCTCGGTTCAATCCCCAGCACCACATGCTGCGGGGCTGAGCGGGTCATAAAAATGAGTGAATAAACAAACAAATGTTCTGAAACAAGAAAAAAATAAATAAAATAAAAAATTTTAAAAAATATTTTTAAAAAAGAAAACAACTCCAGCAGGAGGTATGTGGGGGTGGAGAGGTGTGGTTTAGCAGTAAACTGGACCAGTAAAAACTGGACTCAGCTCCAGGGCTGAGTTCCGTCCTCAGTACTGTCAGTGAAGGAAAGCGAAATAAAACACTACCTAGCAACAGCTGGCCCTTTTTTTTTTTTTTTTTTTTTTTGAGACAGGGCCTTGTAGTGCGGTTCCAGCTGACCTTGAGTTTGCTACGTAGCCCAGGCTGCCTTGGAGCTCACAGTGAACTTGCTGCCTCAGCCTCCCGAGTGCTGGGATTAGGAGGCGCACACTGCCCCACCTGGCAAAGCAACAGCCATTAACAGTGATGGTACTAATTCCTCTGCGGGCCTCCTTCCTGCTGCTCTTCCTCTGCCCTGATTATTTCTTCCTGTTTGCTTTGCTTCTCCTTTTTGTCTTTCTCTTTTTCTTTCTCCTCTTTTTCTTCTTTATTCTCTTGTCTCAGCCTGTGAGTTTGAGACCAGCTGGGCTACAAAGTGTCCCAAAACAAAACAGAAAAACCAACAACAACAAAAAAAGATCCTCTTTTCTTCTGTGGTACTAAGAATGGAAGCCTGGCTGGGCAAGTGCCTGGCGGCAACATGCTGGCCCTCTGCCTCACTTCGTCTGTTATACTGGCCCTGGAAGTGGCACCTCTGTGTCCACTGGCCCATGCAGACATGGCCATGAGTTCCTGAGTACATGTGGCTTGATCGTGGGACATCCATCCCAGGACCAGTGGCCTGTGTTCTTGCAGCCAAGCAGGCTGCTCTTGTGGAGGAAACACTAGGCCTGAGCCTGCCAGGCAGCCCTCAAGCTTCCAGGAACCTGCCCTGCTTGCTTGGTCACCAGGCGACAGTCTGGGCTGTCTCCCTCCCTCTTCCTCTCCCCCTCTTCCCTCCCTCCCTCATCTTCCTTCAAAATAGTCTTACTAAAAAAAAAAAAAAAATAGTCTTACTATGAAGTTGACAGCTTTGAACTCACTATGTAGTTCAAACTGGTCTTGAACTCTTGGTGATGCCCCTGCCTCAGCTTCCCAAGTGCTGATATGACAGGTATGTGCCACCACACCTGGCTTCTTTTTGTTGTTGTTGGTTGTTCTGCTTTTTTTTTTTTTTTTTTTTTTTGGCGGGACCAAGATTCAAACTCACAACTCACAACCTTGCACTTGCCAGGCAGGCACTTGTGGCACAGAGCTATCTCCACAGCCCCTTAAAAATTATTTATTTGTTTGTTTGTTTGTTTGTTTATTATATGATATCATGGCCAGCTTAGCCTGCCCTGGAGGTGGGGCTGGCGTAGCATGTGGTGCTGGGGATCGAACCACAGTCCCTGTGGTTGCCTAAGTTTGCCTAAGTGGGTGCTTTAGACCACTCTGGCCCCCTGTTTTGTTTTGAGACAGGTTCGTGCTAGACAGTTGAGTCTGACCTTGAGCTCACTTTGTGGCCCAGGTTGGTCTCAAACTCACAATAACTTTCATGTCTCAGCCTCTGAATGCTGGGATTACAGGGCTTTTGGTTTTTTTTGTTGTTGTTGTTGTTGTTTTTTGTTTTGTTTTTAATCTTTTTGAGACAGGGTCTGGCTATGCAGTTCAGGCTGGCCTTGAGCTCACTTTTGTAGCCTAGGCTGGTCTCAAACTCACACTGGTCCTCCTGCCTCAGCCTCCCAAGTGCTGGGATTACAGGAGGCTGCCACCACTCTCAGCATGTTCTTTTCTACCTATTTAAAGGCCAGGGCCTTACACAGGTGAGGTGAGCACAGTATTTAGAGCTGCACCCTCAGCCCCTTTTCTTTTAAATGTGAAGATTGTTAGGACAGAGGATCTCACACTGAGCCACACAGGCTGCCAAACACCCTCAAAAAAGCCAGCATATGCAGCCAACGGTGCCCTGTGATGGACACACATGCCGCTGTCCTGCTGGGAAGGTTGCTGCAGCCCTGTGACCTGGCTTCCCTGTTGCAGATTTCTGTTCCTTCTATAACATCCTGAAAACATGCCGGGGCCACACCCTGGAGCGGTCAGTGTTCAGCGAGCGCACGGAGGAGTCCTCAGCTGTGCAGTACTTCCAGGTAGGGAGCACCTGCCCTGGCTCAGGTCACCTACACCTGATGGTGGCCTGTCCCACCTGCCTGCTTGCAGGAGCCCATTCAGCTCAAGCAGGCCCACCTGGGATCCTGTTTTGGCTCTGTCCCTTACTGGCTGCATGGCCTTAGACAAGTGTCCTATGCTTGCTGGGCCTCAGTTTCTTCATTTGTGACACCTGAGAGGGTTGCTGGAAGGATCTGAGTATGGGTAAAGCCCAGGCCCTAGGCATCTTGAACAAGGACAGAACTATTGCACTGTCCTGCCCGCCACTGTGCACCAGGCACACTCTGAGCTCTTATGGGCCCAGAAGCACTAGGACTCTCCCAACAACTCGAGGAGGTAAGTGCTGTTATTGTCCCATTTTACAGATGACAAAACTGAGGCTCAGAGAGGTTAAGTGACTTGCCCCAAGTCACACAGCTCTTATGCAACAGAGCCGAGATGGGAAGCCAGGTCTGCCTGATGCCAAAGCCTGTGGCCCTGCAGGTGCCACGCTGCCTCCCGATCGCCTGTTGTCTTACAGAGAGACACCGCACCTCACCTGCCTGCTGCTCTGAGCTCTAGGGTTCTGGCCCACCTGATCCTCCTCTTCTTTGGGGCCCCGAAGCTGGGGCAGATGGCCCTGATGCCAGAACGCCACCTGTGGCAAAGCGTACTATAGCCTGGGTGGCTTCCAGCTCCAGGGGCAGCTGTTGGTGTCCCGAGCCACGGTGCTGGTGCTGGTGGGGTCTGGGCCAGCAGAGGGTAGCCAGCCTCCCCTGGAAGATGGAAGCCCATGATGACTGTACCCCATGAGACGGCTAGGTCTCGGCTGAGCGTCACCTGGGTGCTCCGTGCCATTGGTGTGTCTCTGTTCCAGTTTTATGGCTACCTGTCCCAGCAGCAGAACATGATGCAGGACTACGTGCGGACAGGGACCTACCAGCGAGCCATCCTGCAGAACCACACCGACTTCAAGGACAAGGTGACCTGTGCGGCGGGCACTAGGCCTGATGCCTGCTTCTCATCTCTGTGTTTGCTTCATGATTTTTTCTCATGATTTTCTGATTACAAAAAGAAAACCTCTATTATTATTATGGCTGGCTTAGCTGGCCCTGGGGGTAGCATGTGGTGCTGGGGATTGAACTGCGGTCCCTGTCATTGCCTAAGCTTTCCTAAGCAGGCACTTTAGACCACTGAACCATCTTGCCAGCCCAATTGCCATTAGTTTAAGCTCTGTCCTCACAAATTTACTTTGAGATGGCTTTATTAAGTGCCCCCATCCCCTTTTTGACTTTTTCTGAGACAGGGTCTTGCTGCATGGCTCAGGTTGGCCTTGAATTCACTTTGTAATCTTGGCTGGTCTCAAACTTGTTTGTTTTGTTTTGTTTTGTTTTTCTCTGTCTTTTTTTTTGAGACAAGGTCTACTATGCAGTTCAGGATGGCCTTGAGTTCACTTTTGTAACCCAGGCTGGTCTCAAACTCATCAATCCTCCTGCCTCAGCTTCCCAAGTGCTGAGATTACAGGCGTGCGCCACCACGCCCCGGCGCCTAGTCTGAAACTTGTAAAGATCCTCCTGCCTCACCCTCCCAGGTGCTGGAATGACTGGCATGTACTCCATGCCCAGCTAGCATAGACTTCTAAGTGAGGGAAGTCTCTGTGTAAGGAAGCATGCAGTTCTCTGGCAGTGGACACAGCCCTAACATGCACACATGCACACACATACTCACGTAGTAGATGCAGGCAGCAGTTCCCAGGTGTTTTGTCCCAAGACTCACCGGGGCTCTAAATCAGGGCTCCACACAGTCTTCGAGTTCAGTTCTTTTGTTCAGGCAACTCACCTGGTAAAGGATTCCATTATAACCTTTTTTTTTTTTTTTTTTTTTTGCCTTTTTGACACAGGGTCTCCCTGTTCAGTTGAGGCTGGCCTTGAGCTCACTTTTGTAGCCCAGGCTGGTCTCAGACTTGCACTGATCCTCCTGCCTCAGCCTCCCAAGTGCTGGGTTTACAGGTGTGTGCCACCATACCTGGCTTATAGCCACTTTCAAAATGGAAAGACAAGAAGAACAGTTTCTGTGTCCTGTCATGGGAAAGGGAATGTCTCTCTCCCGTGGCCCTTCTCAGGGATGGATAAGCCAGGAATTGAGTCACTGCTTGTAGCCTCACAGACAAAGGTGCCTCAGTGTGTCAGGGTTGAGTGTGGCAAGGGCAGGTCCCACTGTGTGTTTAGGTCTCTGGACTTCCTGGGATGTGGCTTCAAGCTGAGGGCAGGACCATAACTGATCCTGTCCCTTCCCTAACTTGGGAAGATCCCAGGCTGTCACACATACTGGAGCTTTTAATGCAACCAAGCAGTGTGTTGTCATGATTAAAAAGATGGCAAGTGGCCCAGATGTTCCCAGATGGTCCCCATCTTCTGATGTCTAGATGTGATGGCATGCAGTGCTGTCCGGCAGAGTGCCCCCACACAGCTCCTCTGTTTCATCTTTCACTACTATCTCGTATACTGCATGCTACTTTACTGCTGTAAAGCAGGCTGGCTGTAGGATTCCCGGGCCTAACAAAGGGCCCCTCAAGTGTTCCGAGCATGCTGGATGTCAGCCAGGCTAGGGTTTTGTAGGTCAGGGGGTGTTAAATGCGTTTTCTTTTATTTCTTGCTATTGGTTATTGAGATAGGGTCTTAATATGTACTTCAGGCTGCCTTCAACTTGCAATGTAGTAGGCTGGCCTCATAGTCGAGAGATTTCTTCTGCCCCAGCCTCCTGAGTGTTGAGATTACAAGGCGGGTGTCACCATGTCTGGGATTTGTTTTGTTTTGTTTTTTTGTCTTTGAGATAGCCTGGGCTGGCTTTGAACTCAGCAATCCTTCTGCCTCCACCTCCTGAGTGCTGGGACCACAGGCCTAGTTCCTTTTAGGGTTTTTTTTTTTTTTTTTCCATACTAGGAATTGAACTCGGACCTCTCATTTGCCAGGTAGGTGTTATGCCTCTGAGTTACATCCTGGCCCTTCCATTTGTTTGGGCTAGGGAGAGAGCTCTGAGGTCTAAGCATCTTCCTGGCAAGCACAAGAACCTGAGTTTGATCCAGGTCCTGCATGCTTATAATCCCAGCGCTGGGGAGGCTGAGACAGGATCACTATGAGTCTAAGTACAGCAGGATCCCAGACTAAATAAGTAAATCAATCGGTCAATCAAAATATTTTGAAATTTATTTATGTTTTTGAGACTGTGTCTCGTTATGCAGGTCAGGCTGACCGTGAGCTCACTGTGTAGCCCAGGCTGGTCTCAACTTGAAACCTCCCTTCTGCCTCAGCTTCCCAAGTGCCAGGATGACAGGTTGTCTTACAGGCATGCACCACCAAGCCCAGCCTTTCCTTTCAGTTTTTGTTTTGAGAGAGGGTATTCCTGAGCTGCCCAGGACAAAGCTGTGACCATCCTGCCTCAGCCTTGCAGGGTGCTCAGATTATAGGCCTATGCTATCTTGCCCAGTTTAATTGCTTTATTTTCTCCCTTCTTTTCCCCTGGTCCAGCACTTTCTCTCTTTGGAACCAGCTGAGATCTTGCACTTTCCCCCTGGCTCTTTCCTGCTTACTTGGCCGCACAGCCCTGGAGCCTGCACTCTGCCCTCCAGGCCCTGTGCTCCTGAGGCCTGGTGCTGAGGGAGCTTCTCCCGTCTGAGGTCCCGCCCTCAGCTTGGCCATGCTTGTCCTGGGCTTCTTCCTCCACCCCACCCCCCCATGTCTCTTCAGGTGCCCCGCACCAGCTTTTTGGGTCCTTACAGATGTCAGCCCCCACCACCCACCCCAGCCCTCGGGCTCTTCCCTGGCCTCCTCAGAGTCTGCACTGCCCTTGTTGGTCTTATAACTTAGGGACGTCCTGTGGTTGATGCACTGTCTGGGCATGCGCTGTGTCAGGCTGCACTGGTGCCTGGGCTCAGCACCTCTCATGCCCACCGTTTTCAGATCGTGCTCGATGTTGGCTGTGGCTCTGGGATCCTGTCATTTTTCGCTGCCCAAGCTGGAGCCAGGAAAATCTATGCGGTGGAGGCCAGCACCATGGCCCAGCATGCGGAGGTCAGTGTTCTGTCCTCACTCTTGGCACCCACTTGGAGCCTACAGGGGGCCTGGCCTCAGTGCCTTGTTCTAGAGCCGTGTGGTGTGGGGCTTGCTATGGCCCCTTTATGACTAAGGCAGTGCCAGCTTGGGACACTGTGAGAGGCCTTGTGTGCTTCAGAGGAGGCCTGTGGGGTATGTGATGTGCCTGGCTTCTCCAAACCCTGCCTCCCTGTGTCCAGTGCAGGTAACAGCAGTGTTTCATTTTGTGTTTCTGTTCTCAGTCTCCTTTACTTTTTTTTTTTTTTTTTTTAATTTCCACGGAAACATTCATTCACAAGGTTCAAAACTGGGAAGCTGCAAATGATGAGCAGTGAAAACGCTTCCTTTTCCTGCCCTGGCCATGGTCCTTTTAGCCCCTCCCTGGGGGACCACAAGACCCTGTTAGACTCCTCCAGAGGTACACAGGCCAGCATAGCTTCCTGTTGTCTCTGTCCCACTGGGGCCACCATCTGCCCTCTCTGTAGCCAACAGGTGTCCCCTGGCCTGAGCTGACGCTTGTTTGTTTAGTGACACTCTATCCCTGGTGACCTCATCTCTTCCAGTTCTATCGTGGCCATTATCGTGAGCCCCCTCACATTTGAGATACTTCTCCTGTTACACCTGTGTTCCAAACACAAGTTCTGCTACCAGACTCAGCAAGTTGTGGGGTACAGCTGCAGGGTCAGTGGCCCTTGTAGAATTGACTCCCCTGTCTTTGCTTCCAGCAGCAGACCCTGCTAAGGTGGATGACCAGGTCTGCCACTTTCTGGGAGTGCTAGACCACCACAATTGGAAGAGGCCGGGGCTATGGCTTGGGTACCCAGAGGAGCCAGAGGCCCTCCCAGGGGGCCATCTTGGGAGCAGTGAGGCACACAGACCCCCATGACCCTGCCACTTGCCTGTAGGTCCTGGTCAAGAGCAACAACCTGATGGACCGCATTGTGGTCATCCCGGGCAAGGTGGAGGAGGTCTCACTCCCTGAGCAGGTGGACATCATCATCTCGGAGCCCATGGGCTACATGCTCTTCAATGAGCGCATGCTTGAGAGCTACCTCCATGCCAAGAAGTACCTAAAGCCCAGCGGTGAGTGTTGGGGCTGCACTCAGCAGCTGCCATGCAGGGAGGCTGCCAGACCATTGGCACGTGGTGACCTCACCTCCAGCTTGCATGTGTCACCCTGAGCGGAGTCTGGGCCTTCCCTGCTCCTTATCTGCCCCTGTCTCCCATACCCAGTGATGACTTTAGGAGCCTCAGGACCCAAACGGGGCCAACATGTCACTGCCCACCCACTTAAGCAGCTGCCTGGAGGCCTCAGAGCCAGTTCTGCTCAGTGGGCATGGGCACGCAGGCGTGTGTGCCTGCATGGGTGAGGCATAGGAGTACATTTGTGTGTGTGGGGTGAGACAGTGAGCAGGCTGGGGAGCTCCTTAGGCACTAGGCCAGCCTGTCACGATGTCTGGGTACAAACCTCTCACCAGGCAGCTGTGCATGTCTGCTCACTTGTATCAGGGTCTTTGCTGCCCTGAACTTGGGCTGCATGTGGCAAGAAAGGGTGGATGCGTGTGTGTGGGTGCGGGTGCATGCAGCCGTGAGCATGGGAGGGCCCCAGTGGGGTAGTGACTGTGGTGGGGCTCAGAAGCAGACTGGGATGGGGACGGGACGGGGTGTGTGCAAGGCTCCCACAGGAGTCCTCTGTCCTAGGGGACCTGCAATGGCCATGTTCCTAGAGGTGGGAGGTAGCTGCCCCTTCCCGCCACTGTGTCCCTCCTCCACGATGTGTGTCTGTTTGAAGTTGTCCCTGTTTGTGGCTTGGCTTTTCCTCACGTTCTTTTTCTTTTTTTTTTTT
>PVJA010037699.1:0-20214 GCA_004027025.1 Myocastor coypus | reverse complement strand
AAAAAAAAAAAAAAAAAAAAAAAAAAAAAAAAAAAAAAAAAAAAAAAAAAAAAAAAAAAAAAAAAAAAAAAAAAAAAAAAAAAAGAAACAAACAAGTGAGCAAGCTGAGGAACATAGCTCAGAATGCTCCTTGGATTCAATCCCTAATTAAATAAAATCACGGAGGAGTGGAATTATAAGTAAAGGGTAAAAAAAAGCTTAACTTTCTCCTTGGATATTTTAGCTTCACAAAACTATCATCTTGGGCCAGGGATATAGCTCAGCAGCACAGCACCTGCATGGCAAGTGTAAGGCCCTGAGTTTGATTCCCAGTCCAAAATAAAAAGAATAAGTGTAAAAAAAAAAATAAAAAATAAAAAATAAAAAGAATAAGTGACAATACTACATCTGAAGAGCTATCCCTGGTTAACCTCATGATTGCTCGTTATTCTTAAATCTTTACATGTGAAGGGCTTTGCAAAGCTTTCCAGATGCCTACACATAAGACTAAATCCCTCTAAAACAGATATTGCCTCTAACTTTTAAATCTGTTCCAGTATCTAATCAGTATACTTATACAGCATTACTTCCTACCCCTAGTAGAACCTCCAGAGCTCCCTGTCCTAGAAATAATGCTATTAGCAATAACTCCAAAGTTCCAATACTCTCACATCAGCTTACTTGGAAAGGACTTGCAATACCAGGCAACCAATGTAATCCTGACTCAAATGTCCCTGGATTTTGGTTTTCTGAGAGAAGGTCTCACTATATAGGTCAGGCCAACCCTGAACTCAGAGCAATACTCCTGCCTCAGCCTCCCAAGTGCTGGAATTGTTTTGTTTTGAAATAAAATATCGCCTGCCTAGGAAAGCTTAGGCAGCTGCAGGGACAGCAGTTCGATCCCTGGCACCACATGCTTCGCCAGCCCTGCCCTCAGAGCAGGCTGAGCCGGCCATAAAAAATAAATAAACAAACAAAAGTTCTGAAACAAGAAAAAAATAAAATAAAAATTCTTTAGGGGCTGGGGAGATGGCTCAGTAGAATAAGCACTTGCCTGGCAATCAGAAGGACCTGAGTTCAATCCCTGGTCCCACAAAAAAAAAAAAAAAAAAAAAGAAATAAACGATTAGCCTTTGGTAAGCTAGCTGAACCTAAAACTGATAGAAAAAATGTCATTGAAGATACGCCGAAATATTTTTAATTCTAATGTAGCAGCTTCAAAGAAAGATTAAATCGACTCACAAAATTCTTCAAATATGATCTACAGAATCCCCAACATGTGGACTTTGCACTCATCTGGGAACCAGGGAGCAATAATTTTAACATATCTAAGTGATGCAGAGAAGTCCTTTAACCATTGTATAAATAAAAATAAGACCAGTCCTGGTGTTGTGGGTAATAATTTCTTATTTATTTTCCTGGGAGTGGTACTAGAGATTGAACCCAAAGGCCTCTGCACCAAGCTATAGTTGCTCTGTACCAAGCTACTTTTTTCTTTTCTTTTCTTTTCTTTTCTTTTCTTTTCTTTTCTTTTCTTTCTTTCTTTCTTTCTTTCTTTCTTTCTTTCGTCTTTTTGAGACAGTGTCTCGCTAAACAGTTCAAGCTGGCCTCAAGCTCACTTTTGTAGCTCAGGCTAGTCTTGAACTTGCACTGATTCTCAGGTCTCAGCCTTCCAAATGCTGGGATTACAGGCGTGTGCCACCACACTAGTGTACTTTTTTGAATTTTGAGAGAGTCTCAGTAGATTAATAAACTCTCCAGGCTGGGCTAACACACAGTCCTGCTTTAGCTTCATACAAATGCTGGTATCACAGAAATATGCCACCAAGCAAAGCAGGTGACAAGATTTATAATCTTCAGTAGAATAAATGGCTAAGAAGGGGCCCAGCAGGAAGGCTCAGTGGTTTGAAGTGCCTGCTCAGAAAAGCTTAGGAGGCTGCAGGGACTTCGGTTCCATCCCCGGCACCACATGCTGCGCCAGCCCTGCCCTCAGGGCAGGCTGAGCCGGCCATAAAAATAAATAAACAAATAAAAGTTCTGAAACAACAAAAAAATAAAATAAAATAAAATTCTTTTTTAAAAAATGGCTAAGAATGACACTGAGCATTGGTGGTACAGTGGTGAGCATACTGCCTCCCAAGAAGGACTGTGAAACTGCATTACATTTTTCTCCTTTCAAATATTCCAGAGCTGTGGGTGGTGGTACTAGCCTGTAATCCCAGCACTCAGAAGGCTGAGGCTACAAGTTGAAAGGACAGCCTGCACTACATAGCAAGATGCTGTCTCAAAAAAGAACAAAGAAAAAAAATTACTGTATTCCAAAAATGTAGACCCCCCCCCCCAAAAAAAAGGCACCAAACTATAAAATCTCTCTAAAGGGATAATTTTTTTGGTTTCAGACAGCACTACGTAGTCCAAGCTGGCCTCAAACTAGAGAACCTCCTACTTCTCCTGTGCTGGGATTACAAGGCATGGGTCACCAAATCTAGTTTGAGAAACAAAGTTCTAAAACTTAAGTCTCGTAAACCAAACTTTTAGGACAGTTTTTTTACTATTTAAACTTAAGGGCCTGGCAGGATAGCTCAGTGGTCTAAAGCGCCTGTTTAGGAAAGCTCAGGCGGCTGCAGGGACAGAGGTTCAATCCCTGGCACCACATGCTGCGCCAGCCCTGCCCTCAGGGCAGGCTGAGCCGGCCATAAAAATAAATAAATAAATAAACAAACGAAAGTTCTGAAACAAGAAAAAAATAAAATAAAAATAAAAATAATAAAATAACCTTAAGGCCCTTCTTTCCAGATTTGTTTGTTCATTTTTTTGTTTTTAGTACTAGGAATCAAACTCAGGACCTCTCCCTTGCCAGGCAGGTGCAGAACCACTGAGCTGTTTAGTTTTACTATGTAATTACAACAGAGTTTTAGCAGGACTTAACATGCCCTAAATTTAGCATGAAGCCAAGGCCACAAAACGTTCACATTGAGACCACCATCTTTGCGCTTTAAGGATCTTTTAGATCACCTCTTTATCTTTGTTTATATTTCCTATCCTCTCCCCCAGCACAACCCTTTTCCAATGTTATTTTATTCTACCACATGAGGGGACTAGCATTATCTGTTTGAAAACTGTTTATTAATTTGCCTGTCAAACATTCTATACAGCCATTTACGTCTTACTATAGAAACCTCCTGGGTACATATTGACAGCTCAGCAACTATTTACACAAAGCTATGAAACAGTTGGTTTCTTTAGAGAAGTTGCTGTGTCAAGCAGAGGATTATTAAATATCTTTTCTTCTACCTTCCCCCCTCCTCTACAAACAGAAGCTTCTTTCTAGTATAACTTCAATAGGCCTAAATTACATTCCTAAACTACTAAAACCCAGGAGAAAAAAAGCTAAATTTAGGTGTGCTAGAGAAGAGAAAGAGCAGCATTTCTGGGCTGGGGTGATAGCTCAGCAGTGTAAGTGCCTGCCTGGCAAGTAAAAGGACCCAGGTGTGATCCCTGGTACACATGTTGTGCCGGCCCTGCAACCCCAGGGCACACCGTGAAAGCTGCATGCCAGTAATCCCAGCTCTGGGGAGGCTGAGACAGGAGGATTACTATAAGACCAAGCTGTGCAGAGACCCTGTACCCAATCAATTAAAAATTATCTTTTTTTTTTTTTTACAGAGTAGCATTATCACAAAATTTTTTAAAATGAGTATGAAGACAGACAGATATACCTATGAAATTAACCCTGAGAGGCCGGGCGTGGTGGCGCACGCCTGTAATCCCAGCACTCAGAAGGCTGAGGCAGGAGGATTGATGCGAGTTCGAGACCAGCCTGAGCTACAAAAGTGAGCTCAAGGCCAGCCTCAACTGCATAGCGAGACCCTGTCTCAAAAAGACAAAAAAAAAAAAAAAAAGAAAGAAAGAAATTAACCCTGAAACACTCAGCTTTTCCTGTTCTAGGCTGCTAAACCTTTACTTCTCTCTCAGCAATACATACAGGGCAAGTCCAGGCACTCAGATTACAACCAACTGCCCAAACCAGACTTGGACCTGCCCAAACACCAAAAAAGTCTTAAGAGCTAAATGTTACCTTCTCTACCTCCACAACCCCAAATAGTGTTTAAATGTATGAATATCCATACCGCCTCCTATTCCCAAGAATAAAGCCTCCTGGGGCACTTGAAGCAACTATTTTTTAAGTCTTTTTTTTTTTTTTTTCAGAAACAGGGTTCAAACTCACAACCTTGCACTTGCCAGTCAGGCACTTGTGCCATGGAGCTATCTCCCCAGCCCCTCAAGTCTTGTTTTAGTGAAATTTGCCTAACTTTTCCAACCAATATTTGGTGGTTTTGTTTTGCAGAACCAGGGATAGAACTCAGGACATCGCACTTGCCAGGCAGGCACTTGTACCCCTGAGCTCCTGGCCCAATATTTGGTTTTAAAACCACCAGCCAAAGCCCTGTGTGGCGGCGCACACCTATAATCCCACTTGGGAGGTTGAGGCAGGAGATCAGTGCAAGTTTGAGACCAGCCTGGGCTACAAAAGTGAGCTCAACACCGGCCTGAACTGCATAGAGACCCTGTCTCAAAAAGACAATAAATATGTAACTATATAACTAAAACCACCAGTCAGATGAGATGACACTAATGACAAATTCAGTTCTGAAGCAACAATTTGGTAGGTCATTTTTTTGTGGGGGAGAGGAGGAGGGGTCCAGAGATCACTGGAAGCACCCAACTATTCAGACTTTGTTCCTGTGAATCCTCAGAGAAACACTTTAGTTTCTCCTATGGTTGCACCCAGGGAAAGAAAGATGGTCAAGCCAGGCGATGCCCCTTTGTAATCCCAGCACCCAGGAGACTGAGTCAGGAGGATTACTACGAGTTTGAGGCCAGCCTGAAAGGCATAGCAAAACCCTGTCTCAAAAAGACAGGCAGGTAGTCAAGCAGGCAGTCAAGACTCCTACTGAAGTACAGGAAGATGTTCTTCTAGCAAACCAGTTTTATACTCATAGGCAGGTGTGTACCATCACAGAATAAGAAGGCCATGTATGCCCACCAATTTCATTTTACTGATGAGAAAATAAACAGATAGCAAATGACTTGGCCCATGTCACACAGCTTACTCTGGAGCTTCACATGGAAGCCAAGTCTCCTCTCCTCTTCCAAGTCCTGTATTTTTAGTTTTTCACCACTATGCAACATACAATTCAATCTGTACCAATATGACAATGATCAATCTAAACAAGAAAAAAATTCAGAGAGAGAAACTAGAGGAGTTTGGACTCTATTCCAGATCCCCAGGATTACAGCACTAGCAGGAAAGAAAACTTTTTAATACTGGATTTTAACCATATTTACATGCTTCAGTTGCTTCTAGAATTTTGAGATGAAACTCACTGATACAACCTTAGGGAGATAGAACAGGAGAAAGCTCAGTCCAATTTGTTAGCCTGTTCCCACTTAAAAAAAAAAAAAAAAAATTCCACTTCTACTAACTTTTTTGTGAAAGACCCACTGCTATGGATATCACACCCTACAGGAGCCAATCCAACATTTAATGCAATCCAAGACATCTTGTTACAACAGGTGCTGCTTGTCATGGTTACACAAAGGAAGAAATCTAAAATAACATCTTCACAGGAATCAATACATGAGACACGAACCCGCCTGCTTTCTCTTTTCCCAACATTCCCAACTCCCATCACCTCCACTTCTCATGAACAACAGAGAAAACAGGAAGCCCCTACAATGGAAAGTGCCATCTCAGTGTGGTTTTCCTGGTCCCGCCTACTTGAGAGTGCTCCAAGAGTCCTGTATTGCAGCCAGCCCAGAATTTCTGCCAGTAGGCATTCCCATTACAAATCCTAATTTCTGTATGTTTCCCAGGAGTTAGTAACAATCACTTGATATGTCCACACCAGAAACTAACAGCCAAACATCTACAGTCAAATTCGACCTGATCCTAAACTACATATTGAACATCATTTTTGACCATGACAAATAGATATTTGGAAGAAATTACTGCTAAAAGCACTGCAAGTAAAGACTGACTCATTAAATTCACTATTTCATGAGTAGCAGGATTAGACTCCTTCAAACAACACTACTTATGAAAGGGCAAAGGAAGTCTGTCTGTGGAGACTTTCCTAGTTCCTATGAAAAATACACCCAAGTAATGTTTATTTCATAAAGGCAGAGTCAAGTTACCTATACCATCTTCAGCCCTTTCGTTTGAGGGTTGTTTTGTTTTGAGGCAGGGTCTTTCTAAATGGTTAAACTGTCCAAACTGGGATTGAACTTTCCATCTTCCTGTTTCAGCCTCCAAGCACTGGGATTACAAGTGTATATTACCATGGCTGGACTGGGAAAATACAGGTAACCTAAGACTGGGCTAGGGGACCAAGGAAGCAGACCAAGAATGTATTATATAAGAACTGCTAAAACCAGGGCATCATGGTATGAAAAGCAATTTATTCTCAAGTAGCAAAGACCACGAAACAAAGTCTCTGCAACTCTCATCTAGAGTTCTCCCACACACCTGAAGCTCACAAAATTAAAGCTTGGGCCCTTTCCACCAGTGAATGCTTGCTCACCAGCCCATCCCTTAGGTTTTTAGAGGAAAAGGTAATTGATCTGAAATACAGAAGAGTCTACTTTGTATAGAGTGCTGGATCTGGTGATACTAAAGCAGAATCAGGAAATTACCCAACAGCAACACTGACAGGCTTCTCATCAAGGACAGAACCTATTTCTCTAGGACAAAACAGAGAATATGTACCTACGCACACAACCATTACACAGCAAAAGTTCAATTGAAACAAGACAGAATTCTGTGCAAATATCCCCAAACTGACAAACTTCTGGTCAATTTTGCTTTAAAAATGATCCCTAACTTATTCAAAGTATTTCCTCTCACAGATCCCAATAAAGTAAAAATTTTCAGCAAAACAGAAAGACTGGAAAACAGGTGTAGACTATAAAATGACCCAGAGGCATGAAGACAGTTTGTCTTCCAAGACAAATCTTATCCTCCAAGCAGCAGAAAAACTTTTAGCATTTAGCTATTTTTCATTCAGATGAAGAATATCAAAGAAGATACAGAATCAAGACAGAGCTGTACGCCCTTTACAGTACCTCACACAGCTGTTTTCAAAATCCCTAACTCAACAGGACAATAGAGAAGTAGTTCTAGAATGCAGGGAAAATGCAGCTAATTAAGGCCTTCGTCATAAATCAAAATATGTCCTACTGAAAGGATACAACCACTGAAAATGTGGGCATAAGGGAGGATTTTCCCCTCTTTAAAAAGATACGTGGCTCTATGGAATAAGCAATATTCCTAGAGCACTGATGAAAAAATAGAACACAAAACTGAATGCTTTGTAAGTTACCTAAAAACTGTAATTTCTAAGCCAATCATAAGTCATTGTAAAACACCTTTAAATATCTTCAAAGAAAAAAAACATAACTTAAAATGGAAATCAAGAAATTAGCCAATCTATTTCAAAGCTCTAAAATGACTGATGACAGATCAGAAAAATTAAGTCTTTTTGGTATTCCAGGAAAAAGCTACCAATTTCACCAAGCCAAGCCTTTAGAAAGAGCTACTTTCCCAAAGTTCAATTAACAAAAGAAAGTGTTAACAAGATTCAACATGTAAACAAAGAATGAGGCCAGCCTTGCTTACAACAGAACACTTGAACCTAATGAGAAATTCTCAGAAAGCTTAGTTTCAGATATAAAAAAGATTTTCTACCCCATACAGATTCCACATTTGCCACTCAATAAAAAGTCCAGTAAAATAATTTCTGCTCTGAAAAGTGAACAGTGTCAAAATTACTTAAGACAAGTGCATTTTTACGGCCATCAAAGAAGTCATTTATGGCATCAGGAAAGTCACAAAACCAAAACAAACAGCAAACCCATTGTAGAGAAAAACTCAGCTACTGTTCTGACAACACAGAACCTATTTCAGGCTGCATAAAACATAACAAGCAAAATAAACCCAAGGTACAAGCAAAACGCCATGCCTTTTCTTTTGTTTCGAGCACAATGTAACAAGGGCAGCCTGTCTCAGGCTCTGCTCCTGCTGCTTAAACCTCCCTCCTCAAGGTCACAGCCAATTTCAGCTCTGAAATAAAAAGGCAGATAGTGGCAGCGATGGTTTGGGTTATCACTAGCAGAAAAGCAGAGTGTAAAAGTTTATGAGCTCATCAGGATTGTTGTACCATTACATCAGAGGCAATTATAAATGGCCAAGAGCAGGAGATGGGGAGCCAATCAGATCACAGATAGGATGTCAACCTAAGACCAACTGTCTCCTGGCTTTGACAGAAGGATTTTACCTCCATAATTCAAATCCCAAACCAAAGCAATCTGCACTTACTACTCCAATCACTCAGCTGTTTACCAGCACTTCCAGAAAGAAGCCCAGGCCACTGGGCCGGCTGAGACTAAGGCAGGAGATGGTACGGACGCCCTGGGTGAACCCCCGGCCCGCTTCTAGCTGCCCCTAAGCAGGTCCCTGGCCTCTCTGGAGCCCGAAGGGCCCCTCTTTGAAAACATACACGGAGGGGGGAATGTATGAAGAGGGGAGCACAAAGAGGAGAAGCTAATGATCAAGAAAACGTTAGCCCAACTCCCAGACTCCTAACACTGCCTACACCCCAAACACGAGCCCCCAGCACCCCCTCGCCCAGGCCAGGCTCTTCCGGGCACACTCGGCCCCACAGCCCCCTGAAGCACCCTGGAGTTCGAAGAGACTGGGGAGGAGAGGAAAAAGCAGGGCACACACCTCTGAAGAAGACCCACACAAAGGCTAGAGGAGGGAAGGAGAGGAAGGCAGACAGGCAGCCATTTTAAGAGAGAAGAGCCAGACAATGGCAGCTCCCCGGCAGTGGGGGCCCGGGACCGAGGGGAGCCCACGGTCGCGGCCCACTCCCCGAAGCGCCCCCCGCCCCGGCCCGGCGCCCTCCCCACCCGGCTCGGTACCTGCGGGGTCCGGGCGAGCGGCTGCCCCCCGCCGCCGCTGCTGCCGGGGCTCATGGGCGCGTGGTGGCTCCTTTGTTGGGCCCCTCCCGAGGCGGCGGCTGCAGCCGCCGCCGCCGCCGCCGCGGCCCCCCAGCACTGGGAGGCCATGTCCGCCGGGCCCTTGCCCGCGCCCCCGTCCTGGGGCCCGCCGCCGTAGTCGCCCGCCGCGTAGCCCTGGTAGCCCCGGGCCGAGCTGGGCGACGTGAGCAGTTGGTTGAGGGTGGGGGTGGCGGTGGGCTGGGGGGTGCCTCCGCCGGCCGCGGAGGGGCCGCCTCCCCCCATGGCCCCGAAGCGCTGCTGAGCGAAGGACGACGAAGACGAGGAGGCGGAGGCGCTGGAGGAGGGAGGCGGCTTGGAGCCGGCGGCCGCTGCCGCGCCGGAGCCCGGAGTGCCGCCTCTCGGGGAGCTCAGCGCGTAGGCCTGGGGGGGCGGGGGGTAAGCGCTGCGGTTGGGGTAGTAGGAGTTGTACTGGTGGTTGGGAAAGCCGTGGTCGTGCGAGTTCTGCTGGGGCCCCGCGTAGGGCTCCAGGCCCCCGCCGCCGCCGCTCTGCAGCGCTGCCAGGCCAGGGCTTTGTTGTCCGCCATGTTGTTGGTGGAAGACGGCGGCCGCGGCGGCAGCCACGGCGGACGGGCTCCGACCGTAGGGCTGCCCGAAGCCGTAGGCGGGGGGCGGCAGGGCGGCCGCGGCCGAGTGAGGAGGCGCCCCCACCCCGTCGCTGCTACCGCCGCCGCCGCCACCGGGCGGCTCCGCGAGGTTATTGTTCAGGGCGGGCCTAGGGCCCGCGTTCCCGTTCGAGTTCTTCAGGTCCGGCTCCGCGCCCGGCCCGCCGCCGCCGGCTCCGCCACCCCCATTGCTCTCGGCCCCGTCCTGCAGCTCCTTTCCCAGCGGCTGCGGCGGCCCCACGGTGGGGCCCTCACTCTCCTGCCCGGCGGCTGCCTTCATTTCCCCGCGCTCGGCCGCTACCGCCGCCGCCGCCTCGCCCCCCGCCTCCTCCCGCTGCTGCTGCTGCTGCTGCTGCTCGGCTTTCTTCAGCTCCGAGGGCGGCGGCGGCGGGTTGCCCAGGCTGCTGGCGGCGGCGGGGGCGACCTGCGCGGCCATGATCCCCGCTGTCTCGTCCGCGGAGAGACCCGGCCCTGTCTTCGTCTTCTCCCCCCCTCCCACCCCGCCCCGGGGCCGAGTCCCCCGGGCCGCCCTCCCCACCCGCCCGGACGGGCCTCGCGGGGCTCCGCCGCTGCTGCGCTCGCTCGCTCCTCTCCCCCCCGCCCCGCCGGCTCAGGCTCCGGGCTGGCGGCGGCGGAGGAGGAGGAGGCGGCGGCGGCCGAGGCGCCGGCGGCTCAGCTGCTCCCGGCTCTGGCGGCTCGGGACCCGGCTCTCCCGGCTCATTCCCCCCAAGCCCTTGCCTGGGAATGAGGGGGGCGGTGGAGGCTCCGCTCCCCAGGGCCTGGCCCCGCTGTGACTCTCCGCTTTCTGCTGCCGGAGAAAGGAGGAGGGAGGAGGGAGGGAGCGGGGGGAGGGGGCGGGAGGGAGGGAGCGGGGGAGGGGGCCGGGACGGGCGGGCTGGAGGGCGCGCGGCTGCAGCCCCGGCGCCGGGAGGCAGAGTCCGACCGGCGGGCGCGTCGCCCTGCCTCCCCTCCCCGGCCGCGGCTCGGGCCGAGACTGCTGCGCGGCCGCGGACGGGCGGGCGGACGAGCGGGCGGGCGGCCGGACTGAACGGCTAGAGCGCCCCACTCTCCTCCGAGTCCCCCTCACTCCGACACGAGGCTCAGCACTGCCATTTTACCCAGCGCCGTCGCGGCCGGCTGGAAAACCCGGAGTGGAACGCGGAGCGGGCGCAGGCTGTGGAACGGACTCGCTCCCTTCCCCTCACAAAGGAGGAGGGGAGAGAACAAGCCGCGGCGGCGGCAGGCCTTCAGCCGCTCTCGCTCGGCGGCGCAGCGCCGCCGAAGGCTTCGGGGAAAACCTGGCCCGGAGCTCGCGCCTCTCCGGAGCCCGCGCCGCCGCCTCCGCGGCGTTGCTATCCTGGCCTGTCCCCTCTCGGCCGCTCCGAGAGGAGCGGGCAGCGTGAACTTTACCCGCGCCTGCAAAATTGGCCGGAGCCCGAGACTGCGGCCGCTTCTGCACAAGCCTTACCCTCTGGCAATGGGCCTGGTCCCTTGGCTGCTACTTAGCACCTCTATGGCACTTTTCTTCAAAGCCTTTTGCAGGATCATTCTAAAGACCCTGCTTTTCACCCCTTTTGGCAAGCCCGAAGGAAGGACTGATCTTTGTTCAGACTATCGCTTTTCCCACTGCCCAGCGCTTGTTAACCTGTCCAGACAAGGCCCTGGGGGCCAGAGGTACAGATTATCCCAATTTTACAAAATTGAAAGACAAAGGGCAGAAAACTGCCCAGGTCTCTTAAAAGTCAGAGGGCAGAGATAAGAAGTAAAGTCTCCAAAAATGTCTCCGATCTACTTAGCCTTAAAAAAGCACTCAAGCTGTGAGCAAATCCAACAGTGAGCACTGAAAGGGTTTGAAAGCCAAGCTGGTCATCTCACCAGACTTAAAACTTTAGCCTCTGAGGCTGCTCGCACAGCTTTAAGCAGCACCTAAGTCCCATTATCACTTCCTAAGGGAACTTAACTCGCAGTGACCAGTGGCCCATCTCCAAAGACAGTACCTTGAAGTGTGTAAACAACCCAGAGAAGAGGTTCCAGGACTGATGCAACCTGGGTGTTTCAACAAACCATTGCAGAGGACAGAATAAAAGGTAGGGTCTAACAGGTCACACAAAACATTTTTCTTTTTTTGTCTTCTTGAGACAGGGTCTCATTATGCAGTTCAGGCTGGCCTTGAGTTCACTTTTGTAGCCCAGGCTGGTCTCGAACTTGCACCAATTAGCCTGCCTTAGCCTACTGAGTGCTGGGATTTCAGGTGTGCACCACCACACCCAGCAAGAGTCTAAAGTTTACCATTACTTTCCAAGAGACTAAGGGCCAAGTTTATCAAAAAGATCGAGTCATTTATAGAAATCCCCAGTGTTATCCAGTTTTGCAGGTCTCACCAAATCCTAAGTCAACATTCTGACTTGGAAAGCCAGAGGGGATTTCAGCTTCTCGCCAGGCCCAACCAAGGATGCCACGGGAAAGGCCCAGAGCAACCTCAGTAGACACTAAAGCCCCAGAGTCTCTCTTCAGTTTTTTCTTTTTTTTTTTTGGGGGGGGGGGGGCAGGATCGTGTTCATCCTTATCCACTTTTTGTTTTGGACAGGATCGACCTAAATTGCCTGGGCCAGCTTCAAAATTGCAATGTTCATGCTTCAGCCTCCAGAGAATCCCCAGTGAACTACAAGTGTGTCCTTAGTTTTTATAAACCTAGACTTCTTGGCCACAGTCCATTATCTTAGAACTTGCAGATTACCTGAGCCTTTAGGGTCCTATGTATGTCTCTGACAAACATGAATAATTCCAAACTCATGAATTTCTACCCCCAAGAAAACTGAAACATCCTACTGTGCAAAGGCCAGGCCTTTGGGTCAATGTAGAGCGCTGTTTCCCCCAGGTGAGAACCAGACCAATCTTCCCAGGAGATCCAACTGACTGGTATAGGCCAGTGCCCTCCTTTTACTCACAGCCCTCAGGGGCAACAGCTCTCCTGGTGCATTAGGTCCTAGAAAAGCAAATTATAGGCTGCCTCATAAATGGAGCTTGGCTATTTAATCAACTGCCTCAGCGCTGGCAAACAGTCCTGAGTCCTGCACACAAATGAGGAATTTTTTACATGCAATTACCCTGCCATTTTCCTGAGAGCTGGGATGTAATGGAAAACTTGGAGCCCAGTGAAAATCTGGAAACTAGAATGAGTTTGTCCAAAGAATGCCCTCATCGCTTCTTTCGGCAGCTGTGAAGAATGGAAAGCCCCTAAGTCCCTTTCCCTACACGTGGAAATGGTGTTTTGAAGTAGAAAAACTCATTTTAATCTAGCACTAATAATAATCTAGGTAAAAGTGCACAGATCGGAGATGTTTCCAACTTAAAAAAAAAAAAAAAAAAGATCAAGTCTCTTAGGCATTCTCCCGCTCCGGTCTTTAGGGACCCACACCTTTAACCTAGGACCCCTGAGCTGAAGAACTTTCTTAGAAACTGGCCCATCCGCCTTCCCTAGGGGCACCGGAGACGCGGAGGGGGGAGGGGAGGAGCCGGGCACGTGGCTGGCCCGAGCTGCGAGACCCCAGCTCGGAGCCGTGGGTCCTCCCCTCCGCGTAGTTTTCTCCCCCAGCGCCCCTGCTTCTTAACCCCACACCCAGGCAGCTCAGGAATCCCGGCGCAGATTAGAGAACTAGGACTAGGACAGCGTTCCCCCTCGCGAAAGCGCCTCTGCCACCGACAGCCTGATGGCAAACGTGGACTGAATCGTTGACATGGAAACCGGACTAAAGTCTTGTTCGCTCTTCCTCGCAGGAGAGTTCTTATCGCCGAGCCCGACCACACGGCATTAAGGCAAACGCGGACTGGATTTTCGACCGGGCGGATCAGGTGGGGTTTCGGGGCGCAGTTACTCCTGGGTTGCTGCGGCCCCCGAAGAAGGCCGGGCTGCCGGGACCGGGCGGCCGAAAATGGCAAGGGAGGTGCTCTCAATTTTCTGTCGGGCTGCCCAGAGCGTTACGGACTGGACCCAAGCCTAAGGCAGTGACCTTTGACAATCCCACAGTCAAGTGCAGAATGTGGCAGCGGGGCCCGGAGGCTGTGCTAAGAGGAGGACGTTCGGGGAGGACAGTCTTTCTCTTCTCGCCGTTTGTTTTCCCTCAACGTCTGAAATAACAAAACTCAAAAGCTGGGGCTCATCTCCCCGGCTCCACCCCCCGCTCCGTCCTAAACCCAGGGACCCCCGGGCGGGCCGCGCAGGGCCCGGGTGAGATGGGGAGCCATAGCGCAGCGCGGGGCTGTGATCCCCACACGCTCCCGCGCCGGCCCCCAGGCAGACACCCAGGCCGGTGAGCGCTCCCGCGAGTGAACTGGAGCTGCGAGTTTCAGCAAAAGGGCAACTGTGTCAGTTGACGGAAGCCAGAAGAGGAGTTCAAAGCCTGGCGTGGATTTCCGTCTGGAGCCGTGTGTTTCTTAAACTTTGTAACTCAGTGTTAAGAAACAGCCCCAGCGGAGGCTTTGGTATCAGTGTGAAAGTCTAGCACTACCATCTGACAGGGAGCTGCAAAACTTTGGGCTGCATATTAAGCGAGGAAAGTGGATTGAAGCGAGAGTCAAGGCAAGGCATTTTCTTCCCGGCTCCCAGGCGGGAGCAGTAAGACACGAACTGGATTAACACGGAGAAAAATGGAATGGAATCCGAATGGCTCTCACCAGCTCTTCGCGGTAAAATAGTGTATGGCCAGGACCTAGAATCCCTAAGGAGAAAACCAGGAGATCTCAAACTTTGTGGGTGCACAACAGCGGCTTTTCTAGATTTCTAAGTGATAATAAAGGAACTCACCTGGAAAAATGTTAATTTCTGACAGAGACTTTCTTCACAAGAAGGGTACTATGAAAAAATAACCATAGACTTGAGTCAACTAGCAAATCTTGTACTGATATAAAATAAGAATCAGCCGGGCGTGGTGGCTCACGCCTGTAATCCCAGCACTCGGGAGGCTGAGGCAGGAGGATTGGTGCGAGTTCGAGACCAGCCTGGGCTACAAAAGTGAGCTCAAGGCCAGCCTCAACTGCATAGTGAGACCCTGCCTCAAAAATCCAAAATAAAATAAAATAAAATAAAATAAAATAAAATAAGAATTACCCTCAACATCACCTCCCCTAAAACTAAAATATTATAAGGTTCAGTGGTAGACCTCTTCCTTAGCATGCCCTGTCTCAAAAAGACAAAAAATAAAAACAGAAAACAAGCTGGACGTGGTGGCGCACGCCTGTAATCCCAGCACTCGGGAGGCTGAGGCAGGAGGATTGGTGTGGGTTCGAGACCAGCCTGGGCTACAAAAGTGAGTGCAAGGCCAGTCTGAACTGCATTGTGAGACCCTGTCTCAAAAAGACAAAATAAATAAATAAATAAATAAATACAGAAAACACATACAGAACTGGAGCATTCTAAAACTACTAGATAAGCCAGGGTTTTGTATTTCTCATTTCTCATGAGTCTCACTGAAAATTTTTGTTCACCAAGTAATACAAAAATGCTACAACTGCCGGGCGCGGTGGCGCACGCCTGTAATCCCAGCACTCGGGAGGCTGAGGCAGGAGGATCAGTGTGAGTTCGAGACCAGCCTGGGCTACAAAAGTGAGCTCAAGGCCAGCCTGAACTGCATAGTGAGACCCTGTCTCAAAAAGACAAAAAAAAAAAAAAAAAAATGCTACAATAGGGGGCCTGGCAGGATGGCTCAGTGGTCTAAAGCGCCTGCTTAGGAAAGCTTGGGCGACTGCAGAGACCACGGTTCCATCCCCGGGCCCACTTGCTGCACCAGTCCTGCCCTCAGGCCAGGCTGAGCCGGCCATAAAAATAAACAAACAAACAAACAGAAGTTCTGAAACAAGAAAAAAATTAAATTAAAAATAAATTCTTTTTTTTTTTTTTTTTGTCTTTTTGCGACAGGGTCTCACTATGCAGTTGAGGCTAGTCCTGAGCTCACTTTTGTAGCCCAGGCTGGTCTCGAACTCGCGCCAATCCTCCTGCCTCAGCCTCCCGAGTGCTAGGATTACAGGCGTGCGCCACCACACCCGGCGCCTTAAAAATAAATTCTTTTTAAAAATACTATAATAAGGCTGGGGATTATAGCTCAATGGTATAAGCACCTGCCCTGGAGAGGACAAGAAAAAGAAAACCTACATATTTGCAAAACTTGTACACTCCATCAAAAGCTTGGTGCACTGTCACATGCCTGTTATCCCAGCTACTTAGGAGGCTGCCTGGGCAATTTAGTCAATTACGAAAACTGTTCTCAAAATGTTTAAAAAAAAAAAAAAGATGAGGGTAGGGATATAGTTTAGTGCAAAGGCTCTGGATTTGGATTTAATTTCCAGTACAATAAATAAAATTAATACACAAACAGGGACTGGCCAGATAGCTCAGCTGTCTAAAGTGCTTGCTTAGGCAAGCTTAGGCAAAACTCAGGAACCCCTGAGTTCAATCCCTGGTTCCACACAAAACAAAACAAAATCTCAGGGATGATCCCAGCCCAGGCACCAAATGCCATACCAGCCCCAACCCCAAGTCTGGCTGAGCTGGCCTCAAAAAAAAAAGAAAAAAAACACACACACACACACAACGAAAACTTGAAACTTGGACTACAGATATATAGCTCAGTGGTAAAGTGTTATGTTTAGAGCACAACTCCTTGGTTTTACTTCCCTAGCACCACATTTTGTACTTGCAACTTGTAATGCAAGCTGCCTTTAAATTTAGAGGGGTTTTAGATTTAGAAGGGCTAATATTGTTAACAGTATTAACAAACAAGCACCAGGAAAGGTAGTTAACAATCTTAATGTAAAAGGCTATTATTGCCCAGGAACAGGAAGTCTGTCGTCTTTGACATGCCATATTAAACCAACATGGGTTGCTTTTGTTGTTTTTGTTGTTTTAAATCAACCTGTAAGAATTTCACACATATGAGAGAATTGTAAGGGAAATTTTTGAGAGTTAGATGTGGAGAAGTAAATCAGAAAGTCAAATATTCTAGGTAGGTCTTTCTTTTAGCCCTTGCTTGCATAAAGCTTTCTGAGCACTGCCATTTTACTGAGATGGGAAAGAGTCTGAGTAGGGAAGTTTCTCACAGCAACTCTGGCGTGGATCTGGAATGGAGTCTTTTGCTCTATCACAAATTCTGCAGAAGAGACTTGGAAAGAACATAGTTTAGTCACAGACAAAATGGAGGGAGATGGGCTTGCAACCCTGTGAAACAGGACAGGGGTCTAGAAAAGCAAATATTCTGTCCATTTTCTGTAGCACAGCCACCTCAAGAGAATCCTTCAGCTTCATCATCCTAGGCTCTGTGCAAGAATCAAAATCCAAAGGAATTTACTAGACAGGCAGGGGAAGTGAATGGCTCCTAAAGGAAAGCATTCTGACCAGCCTTAAAAGGGTGTAAGTTCATGTTTCCCTACAGAAAAATGACTATTTACAAAGAAAAGAATGGGCCAAACAAAAAAGCCAGTGTCATGTCTGATCACTGCAGTGCTTGCTGGTGGTGGTGGTGGGTGTGCTATACACTCCACTCCAGGGAAATGAACAACTTACCAAAGACACAAGGAGAGCGACCAGGACATTGCAGAGTTTGGGCCCTCTACCACATTTCTTTTCTGAAGCTTAATAACATCAAAGCTAGATTCACCAGGCTGGGCATGGTGGTGCACGCCTGTAATCCCAGCGTTTGGGAGGCTGAGGCCAGAGGATTGGTGTGAGTTTGAGACCAGCCTGCGCTACAAAAATGAATTCAAAGCCAGCCTGGACTGCACAGTGACAGCTTGTCTCAAAAAGACAAAAAAAAAAAAAAGCTGGATTCACCAGATCCTAGCTATCTACCAAGGAGGTGTGGGGAACACCAACTTGGTTTCTATTGGCCTGCTCTCTGAAAAGACTACTAGAGGAGTTGGGGAGATGGCTCAGTAGAATAAGCGCCTGCCTGGCAAGCACAGGCTCCTGAGTTCAATACCCAGTACCACACACACACACACAAAAAAGACTATTAGAGTTCTCTGTAGGAGAGAGACAACAGGAAGCAAAGGAGAAAATAACCCAATTCATCTCATCAATCCTATCCAACAGACTATTTAAAAATAGCACTGACTGGGGCCAGGCAGGATGGCTCAGTGGTCTAAAGCGCCTGCAGGCAGCTTCAAGGACAGCGGTTCAATCCCTCCCCAGCACCACATGCTGCGCCAGCTCTGCCCTGAGGGCAGGCTGAGCCGGCCATAAAAATAATCAGACAGAAGTTCTGAAACAAGAAAAAAAAAATAAAAATTAAAAAAAGAAAATAAATAAAAATAGCACTGAGGTCTAGTATGGTGGTCATATCTATAAGCTAGCCCTAGAGAGACTGAGACAGAAAGTTCCAGCTCAGCACAGGCAACTTAGCAATTATATTAGCCAACTTTCTCATTGCAATACCCAACACCCACTATTTATTTACTTATTTATTAAACTTTATTTATTAATTTATGTTATGACCGGCTCAGCCTGCCTAGGGGTGGGGGCTGACACAGCATGTGGTACTGGGGATCGAACTGCAGTCTGTGAGGTTGCCTAAGTGTCTTAGTTACTTTTTACTCGTTGCTGGGACAAATACCAGACACTCAAGATGAAGGAAGGAAAGGTTTATTTAGCTCACAGTTCGTGAAGGTTTCAGTCCATATTCGGCTGACCCAAGGCTGAGTGGAACAGAGCAGAGAGCATCTAGTTCATGGCGGCGGAACAGCAACAAAATGGTGGCAGAAGTAGCCAAGCAAACAGGGCAGCAGAGAGCAACAGCCCCAGTCTGTCTCTCTGTCTCTTTATATTACATTCAGGCTCTCTGCCTTAGCCCCCACTTTAGGCTACACCCATAATCCCAGAAGTACTTCAACCCATAATCCCATCAGTACTAAAACCCATAATCCCAGGGATCATGGATCAAGTCTCAAACTCTAGAAGTCCCTGCCCAGTGATTACACGAGGCTTTGGGAGGACAACTAGACATAAACCATAACACTAAAGTTGCCTAAGCAGGCACTTTAGACCGCTGAGCTCTCTCACCAGCCCAACAACACCCACAATTTAAAGAAAGAAGGGCTGGTGAGAGAGCTCAGCGGTCTAAAGTGCCTGCTTAGGCAACCTTAGGCAACCTCATGGACCGCAGTTCGATCCCCAGCAACACATGCTGTGCCAGCCCCACCCCTAGGCAGGCTGAGCCGGTCATAACATAAGTAGTTTTAAAAGGCCAGAGAGATAGCTCAGTGGAATAAGCGCTTGCCTGGCAAGTGCAGGGTTCTCAGTTCAATCCCTGGTTACACAAAAAAAAAAAAAAAAAAAAAAAAAAAAAAAAAAAAAAAAGTTCAAACTGGGTATGGTGGCACAGTGCTATGATCCTAGTGCTTAGGAGGTTGAAGTAGGAGGATGGCCAAGAGTTTGAGGCTAGCCTGGGCTACAGAGCAAGATCCTGTCTCAAACAACAAAAAGAAAAACAAAATCCAAGGGCTCATTTAAGTATTTCCCTCAATTTAGCTAAGCCCCTGGCAAAAACTGGAATTCATGGCTAGGCTACCTTTAGCCTAGCTGAAGTTAGAAGCCCAAAGTGTTCTAGGAAAGAGATGCTCTTTGACTTCACACACTGCTGATGTCTTATCACAAGGAAGTTGAGGTACCCCATAAGCTACTCTCTTAAGAAGCTTGGAGGTTAGGAAATTACAACCTGATTGGCAATTGAGGATTTTTACTAATGCATTCTTAGCAGTTTGCCAGTGATTATAAAGAAATTAAGAAGATGGGGCCCGGCGGGATGGCTCAGTGGTCTAAAGCGCCTGCTTGGGAAAGTTTGGGTGGCTTCAGGGACTGCGGTTCGATCCCCGGCACCACATGCTGCGCCAGCCCTGCCCTCAGGGCGGGCTGAGCCGGCCATAAAAATGAGTGAATAAGCAAACAAAAGTTCTGAAGTGCTCGCTTCGGCAGCACATATACTAAAATTGGAACGATACAGAGAAGATTAGCATGGCCCTTGCGCAAGGATGACACGCAAATTCGTGAAGCGTTCCATATTTTTCTCTATGGCATGGTGCACGTCTACTGAAATGAGGGCGGGGTGACTTTAAAAAAAAAAAAAAAAAGAACACTAGGAAGACTGTTGCCAGAAGTTAATACCGTGTAGACATAATTTTTAAATTGCTGAATTTGCTGTGTGTTCTGTAACCTTATAAATAATTTATATCTGAAGATAGAGAACTTGTAATATTCTTCAGATTAAATGAAATGTGAGATGCAAAAAAAACAAAACAAAACAAAACAAAAGTTCTGAAACAAGAAAAAAAATAAATAAAAAATAAAAAATTCTTTTAAAAAAATTATTTTTTTTTTAAATTTTTAATTTTATTTATTTTTTTCTTGTTTCACAACCTTTGTTTATTCACTCATTTTTATGGCTGGCTCAGCCCGCCCAGAGGGCAGGGCTGGCACAGCATGTGGAGCCGGGGATCGAACCACAGTCCCTGAAGCCGCCCAAGCTTTCCCAAGCAGGGCTTTAGACCACTGAGCCATCCTGCCGGG
>PVJA010037698.1:0-20218 GCA_004027025.1 Myocastor coypus | reverse complement strand
CCAGCATCGAGTAAAAAGTAACTAAAGCAGTGTGATATCATCAGTGAAATGCCAATAGTTAAAATACCAAAAAGTGATCATCTTGCATAGCATTCTTTATATATACTCACTGGGACTCATTATTTTCACAACAACGCAATAGTACTATCCCTGTAATTAATAATTTGCCTACAAAATTTTTGCCTAATTGGAAGATTCCTGACATTGTAATTATTTTCTTCTTTTCGCATTAATGCTGCATTGGATAGCATAGCTGTTTCCTCAACTATACGTTTGAGTATATTACTGGATTCAAATAACTTACACAGTGCAGCTCACATTACTTGGTACACTTCCTGTGCTCATGCCTCCTTCCAATACAACCAGTGGGCTGACTCAGGACCACAACCCTTGCCCCCACTGCCACTTGCCCATGGTCCAGTCACTCCCCAGATGAGTGCAGGAGGCTTCGGGGGACAGGTGGACACGCGCTTTCTCAATGCAGACCCTTTCTGAGAGCATGGCTGCTTTCCCAGGCCATACAACCCAGCGCGGCCTAGCTGTTCTCATTGAGGGTATGGGCATTTCTTGGGTTCAAAGCATTGCCCACAGAGGTGTGCTGGGCAGCCTTACACAACGCCACCACATCCTGGCTGTGGCCCTGCCCCAGAAGGATGTCCTTGCTCACGAAAGCCAGAAGAGAAAGTCCGCCCAGTGAAGGCTGTGTTCCACGCTGCCTTGTGTTTGTGTGCATCTTTGCACTGAGTAATTTTTACTTGGCTCCAGCTGTAACCCCTGCTGCCCACTTTCTGACAGGGCGTACAAATGTATACGAGGGCCGGCCTTGTACAGATTTGTAAGAAGAGTTTACTGTAAGCTCTCTATGAGCATATCCATTGTTTTTCACCATTCAGCTTCCTTAGTATTCAATTATAATTTTTTCCTCTGCTCTTTTACCCACCTACACATATAACCTTACAAATCCCCTCTCTACCAACACTCCACTTTAGATACAAAATTATACCAACAGTCATCTCTTATTTTCTGCTAACTCTTTTTTATTCTTTCTTTCTGAACCATCATTTCCATTTTTTCTTCCTTCTCTCTTTCACCTATATCCCAGCCTGCATATCATTGTTACTAAAAAAGTTAAATTAATAAAAAAGTATTAAATTGCATGATCGATAGATAATTGATTCTAACTGAAAAGACAGTAGGGACTCAAAACAACAGACAGACAGACAGTCAGACAGACAGACAGACAGACAGAAAAGAAAAAAGAAAAGCAAAGAAAATTCTTGTGAGGCTGTGGAGAAAACCTTTTCACATGCCTGGTGGGAATGTAGATGGATGTAAACACTATGAAAATCAGTGTGGATATTCCTCAAAAGAATAAAAATAGAAATTCTATTTGATCTATGTTTTCTGTGTATCTTCCCAAAAGTATTAAACACATTGGACTCTGTTTATAGTAACATAACTGACAAAAACTGTACAATTGAAGTGGCCTATATATTCACCACCGCATGTATGGCGGTATGTATTTTCTTTGGAAAATGTGATTTATTTATTTATTTATTTACTATTTTTAAATTTTTTTCTTGTTTCAGAACCTTTATTTGTTTATTCACTCATTTTTATGGCCGGCTCAGCCCTCCCCAAGGGCAGGGCTGGCGCAGCACGTGGTGCTGGGGATCGAACCGCAGTCCCTGCAGCCGCCCAAGTTTTCCTAAGCAGGCACTTTAGACTACTGAGCCATCCTGCCGGGCACCAGAAAATGTGATATTTATACACAAAGGGGTGCTGCTCTTCCTTAAAGAAAGACAAACGAGTCATTTGCGGGAAAATCCCTGGGTCTTGTGTCCACTATGGTAACTGAAGTAAAACATGCACATAGGGCTGAATATTACATAATTTCTTCTCTATGAGAAATGTAAAATGTAATTTTAGAAGCAAGATAGCCTAGAGATAGGAAGACACCAGAAGAAAGACTGTGGCGATGGCAATGGGATTTCAGTAAGGGGGAAAAGGGGAGAGAGCCCACTGGGAGGTAAGAATGCTGAGATGCAACCTATATCTACACAAATTCCCCAAGATGAATATAACTATTATACATCACAGATATACACAAAAATAATTAAAAATCTTGAAAATGAAGAGTTCTGTAAATCAGATGAAATTTCAGTTGAAATTCTCAGCATCCATCAACCTTAAGTGGAAGAAAGAACATTGGAACTCGTGGATGAGTTTTTTAAAATACCACTTTCCAAAAGAAACTTTTGGAAATAAGAAAGAACCAAGCAAGCACACGAGTCCCAGGACACCATCAAGAGGTCAGATATACACTCACTGGTGTATTCAAAGGGGAGTATGTTAAGGGCAGAGGAAAACCTAGCCAGTGAAATATTAGCAGGAAATATCCATAAAGAATGGACTTCTAGGTACGGGAGACTTACTTGTCCCAAAGAACCATGGCCAGCAAAGCCCTTGCTACATATATTTTAATCAAACTCTGAAAAATACAAGACAGAGAGTTTGAACATCTGCAAGAGGAAATTGCTAGAGTGACTTGAAGGACAAGTCCATTACGTTAGCAATAGGTTTCTCAGCAGCAACCAGGCCACCAGAAAGCCATGGAATGATGTTCCTGTGTCCTGAAGAAAATAACTGCCAGCTAAAATTATAGCACGGGGCAAGGTTTATTTCACTTATGAGTATATGTTCAAAAGAGAAAGGTCCTGAATACATTAATAGTTAGGGATACCTGTACACTACTAACTCTCAAAAATTAGCACTGAAACTTTATTTTATTTTATTTTTTTATTTAACTTTATTTTATTTTATTTTATTAAATTTATTTTTTTCTTGTTTCAGTACTTTTGTTTGTTTATTTGTTTTTATGGCAGGCTCAGCCTGCCTCGAGGGCAGGGCTGGCGCAGCATGTGGTGCCAGGGATCAAACCGCGTTCCCTGCAGCTGCGTAAGCTTTCCTAAGCGGGCACTTTAGACCACTGAGCCATCCTGCCCAGCCCCTAAGGGTTCTTTTTTGAAAAAACATATTTAGTTAAGAGTCTACAGGATTTCACTACATAGATTAGTCTCATAGTGATTCGCCTGTTTTCAGCCTCTTAAGTGCTAGGATTACAGGGGCACGCTGGGTTTGAATCCATGTCACCATGCTCTGCCTAAGCAGATGCTTTAGTCCACTGAGCTATCTGCCTGACCCAGCAAAGAAACTTGAGAATTAAACTACATCATGGATCCAGTGAATTTAACATACTTCTACAGAGCATGCAGAAAACACACTCCTTTCATCAAAGCATGGAGCTTCTTCAGTCACTATAGACAAAGTCATAAAACAAGGCCTAAAAAGGCCAAAAGGTTACACTGATATCCTGCATTCTTTTTGATCACATAGAGTGAATCAGGAAATCACTGGTAAAATGTAGATTACAGGCATGCAAAGAGAATAAACAACAAACTTTTGAACAAATCGTGAGTCACTGAAAAAGTCAGAGGGAAATTTTTAAAATTTCTTGCATCAGGGCCGGGGATGTGGCTCATAAGCACGGTGCCTGCCTGGCAAGTTCAAGGTCGTGAGTTCAATTCTTGATATCCAATTTTTTTTTCTTGCATCAAACTAAAACTAAAACAGCACACCAAAACCTGTGGGATGGCAGGAAAATGATATTTATTAAGCAATGAGTGCTTACATTAAAGAAGTAGAATGCTTTAAAATGAGTAACTCATTGATACATCACAGATTCTTAGAGAAGCCTGTACAGACCACATTCAGTTATTCTCTTGACCTCACTGAATGCTACTCTCAATTCATCAGAGTTATCAGGTTGTATCGTTTCTATCATTAAAACTCCATAAAGGGCTACAAGGATTGCCAATATTTTGGCCCTAGCCCTTCAAGGTCAGTGAGGACTCAGGACACAAGAGAACCTGTGCTGTAACAGCCTATAACTCAGTGGTTTCCCAAACTTTATATTCAAGGAATTATGGGACCACAGAAAAAAGGGATTGATGATCTATCGTGTGCCTAAGGAGAGTCACCTAGAGAGAAAACATTCTTTCACACTTTCACAGAGAACAAACTGGTCAAGCCGTGGCTGTGACTCATCCAGATGGCTGACACTGACAATAGTTCTGCAGAGCACTGTACATGGTTTCAAGGTAAATCCTGAGTGAATTTGACTGACCTTGGGAGATACCAAAGTTATATGTTTTGTTATACAGGTCTTGCTTTAACTTGCCCTTAATCACCCAGCAGAAAAGTTTAACCATGAGCCATAAAATGTAAAGCTAGATTAGTATGCTGATCTGTAAAAGGCTTAAATCAACAGCTTCCAACATTGCCAGTTCTGCTAATAACCCACTGTGGTTATGGAATATTGGACTATGTATACAACTACTTTCTCTTAGTTCAATGAAAAGAAATCTTTATAACAATAATGATAGAAAAATTATCATGTCTACCTCCTATGTTCTGGATAACTGCTATGAGGACAACAATATTCATTGTATCAGCTATTGGGAATGTACTACTAAAGTGTTTTGAAACTGTCACATTGTTTGTTCTTATTAAAAGTAATAATAATCAACAGTTTCTGACATTTCCAGTTCTGTCAATAATTGGGGATTATTAAGATTACGTGATCCTACATTTTGAGCAGAAATTTTCAGATGTAATTAAGTGATAAGTTTTGAGAAGGAGAAACTATACTGGCTTATCAGGTGAGCGCATTATATATAATGAATTATGGTATTCACTACAGGAGGGAGGTGGGAAGTTCAGAGTGAGGGGTTATGTGAAGAGAGGCACAGGTGGCACCACCATGCCCATGACCCAGAGAATTTAGGAAGCTTCTAGGAAGTGGACAATTAGTAGGCCCTCCCCTTGAGTCTCCACACACAAGACAGTCCTATCTGCATCTTGATTTTAGGCAAGAAAGAACCATTTAACCTTCCCAGTTGTGAGCTGTAAGATAATTTAGACTATTGGTGCAAGCATTTTCCTTTCTTTTTTATTTGATTTTGAACCTTATTCCCAGCTCCTTCTTGATTACCATGACCTGCACAGCTTTTCTGCACTGGCCCCTTTCACTGTCTGGCTTTGGCTTTAGTGTGGCTGACCACAGACTGAACCCACTGGCATTATAAGCCCAAGCAAGTCTTCCCTTTTACGTGGTGGGTGTTGGGTATTTGGTGTCAGAACTGGGAAGGTGAGTGACGCAGCAGATATGTAAGGACTCACATACGCTGAATTTGCTTTGGTCCACAGGGCATTTGGAGAGAGAGAGAGAGAGAGAGAGAGAGAGAGAGAGAGAGAGAGAGAGAGAGAGAGACAGAAACATTGTTACTTGACATTATTTCTGTAAGAAACAATGAATGTTTATTGACTATTCCATAAATTTCCTGGTTTCATTTTCTTCCCTCTGCTGTAGCTAGTTTTCACCAAGAGGTTGGATGTCCCCGTGACATGTTATTTCGGGGAAGAGAAATTTAAGTGTCAGTATTCCTTTTCCATCCCTTCGTTCTCTCTCTCTCTCTCTCTCTCTCTCTCTCTCTCTCTCTCTCTCTCTCTCTGCCTGTCTGTCTATCTGTCTCTGTCTCTGTCTCCATCTCTCTCTGTCTCTCTGTGTCTTTCTCTGTGCCTCTCTCTGTCTCTCTCTCAAGCCTGAACCACACCAACCCTTACCGTAAGGAGGAAAGTCACTCAGATTCCAGGGCTTCCTTATGCAGCACATACCTTTAATGAAAAAGCAAATTTTGGAGGCAGGTGGATTGCAGATTGTTTAGCTTCTGCAAGCTGGAAGTGAAAATTTTCCTTTACAAACCTCTCTTACCTATTAAACGTGGGTATCTACTTCTCAATACCAGAACGTACTCTGCTTGAGAAATGGCTTTCACTGCATAGCTCACATGAAATCCTTCTTTCAGTGATGTGAAACAGCAGTGTCGGTTTCTCGTCCTATGCTTGTTAAGCATAGCTAAGTGTTGCAGTTCATACACTGTGTCAGTAGGAGGAGTCCAGAAGCTCAAGGAATTCAGCGGCTCTGCATCCCAGGGTGAAAAGGGCATGCCCGAAGCCCTAGGATGCTGTTCACTGTGTCAACTTGAGAAGTTTAAAGGTTCCACCAAGTGACCCAGCGGAGGCCCGGGGTCCTTACCTTGTGACCATCCTCAGCTTGTGGAAGAGGAGACAGTGGCGCTGTGCGGGTGAAAGATGGCGTACAACGCAAGGGAGGAGAAGAGGCTTGCTCTTCCTCCCACCCCCGTTAGCCCTTGCTGCCTTGCCTGTCTTCTGCTGCTTCGAAGCTTTCCCCTGGGCCATGCCACCCGCCTTGGAGCGCTCTGGTTACGGTCTGAACCCTCGGGGAACTGCAAGCTGAGGGAACCTCTCCTTCCTTCATTTGGGGTGCCAGGTCTTCTGTCTCAGCAATGAGAGAAGAGTGATCAAGACGCTGAGCAGCTAAATCAGCTGGGAAATTTCTAGAAGCCTTTTTTTATTCTACTCCTTTTCTGAAAACTTGAACTTCCTAGAGGAACATGTGGTTTTTACTACATTGGGATTTTGTGTGATGCACATTGGGGCGGGGGTCTGGAAGGGTCGCCTCTCCCGTGATCCCACTACCGTGCCATGCCTGGCTTTCCTTTGCCGTGCCCCTCTGCCCTGCCACCCTGCCTCAGAGGCAGCTGAGTGGGGACGAAACCTCTGCAGAGTGTAAACCAAATATACTTTTCCTCCTTTACGTGGTGAGTGCTAGGTATTGTTTTGACTACAGGAAATCAACTGAGACAACTGCCTTGGCAATAAAGCTCAAAGCTGCATACTCTTCCAGGGTAGGGATGGTAAATGTGCTAGCTGGAATTCTCGAGGGAGACAGATCCAGTAGGAACACACACACACACACACACACACACACACACACACACACACACACACACACTCATAGGGCTCCCTTGAGCCTCCTTGAACATTTAGTCAGGGAATAATAACCCATTACTCTTCAGGGAAATACGCGGAGGCTTTCTTCAAGCCTCTTGTGACAACGTGTTTGTCAGCCACTCCATACGTGCCCTTGCTTTGTGCGTGTTTCTGTTGAAAGGTGTCTTGCAGAACATATGTTGTTGGCCCACTGGGGCTGCACTCATGGCCTACAACACGATGGCTCAGGCCTGAGTGGAACGAATCGATTCAACATTGCATGTCTTCTAAGGCCTCGCAGGCTTCTTGTGCTTAGGAACATTAGGCAGCCCTGATCGACTACAAGCACGTTGTTTTCATGTACCTGCAATTTTTAAAAGCAGAGTAAATATCATGAAAAGAATGCTTATTTACAGAATAAGAGCTAGGACAAAATGTTGGAGCACCAGATTCGTACAGTCTCAGTTGGAGGCGTGAGTGTCACATGACGCAGTTCTTGTCACGCTGTGCCTGTCTGGAAATGACTATGAAAAATCCTACCGGGACTGACTTGAGATCTACACACAGGTTTTCGTAAGTAGGCAAATTCACAAATACAAAATCTGCGAATAGCAAAAGGTGCTGTGCACACACGCACCCACACACACCCACACCCCCCCCCCCACACATACACACACGCATGTGCGTGTGCATGCTCGTGCATGCATGAAAGTTACAAGAAATTTACTTTGGTGTTTGTGAAAATAGCCAAGTCTGAAATCTAAATTGAGGTCAGGCTGGTGGCTGGAAACTCTGTCTGGAGCTACGGTGGCTCTTGAGATAAATCTGAAGCTGGAATTCCTTCCTCTTTCAAGAAACTTTCTTTCTTTCTTTCTTTCTTTCTTTCTTTCTTTCTTTCTTTCTTTCTTTCTTTCTTTCTTTCTTTCTCTCTCTCTCTCTCTCTCTCTCTCTCTCTCTCTCTCTCTCTTTCTTTCTTTCTTCCTTCCTTCTGGCTGGCTCAGCTTGCCCTGTGGGCAAGGCTGGCATGGAATGTGGTGCTGGGGATCAAACCATGGTCCCTGCGCTTTTGCCTAAGCTTGCCTAGGCAGCTGCTTTAGACTGCTGAGCTATCTCTCTGGCCCTGCAGTTTCTTTCTTCATGTCTTTCAACAGGTCGGAAGGGGCCCACCCAAAACACCATAGTTATCTCCTTCCTTAAAGTCGGCGAACAGTAGACATGTCGTCTACATGGGCAAGTCACTCTCGGCAGTGCTGCAGCTGCTGTTTGACTGAATCCTCAGAATGAAAACCGAGCCACACTGAGATAGATGTTGACCATCACAGGGAACACATTTTAAAAAACCACAGAGGATTTAAAGTTGGAATGATAATATTGAGGGTTTGGGATTGTTTTTGTTTTATTTTAAAGCTAACTTATTTTAAGGATATCATACAATATTCTCGATGAAAAAATAAGAACTCTAGTGAACCAGGCAAAATATCAAGTTCAAAATAGAAGTGATAAGTGCAATGTGATCTCAGTCTTCTAGCTTGACAATATCAGCTTTTTTGTCATTTGCATCTTATCTTTATTTATATTTATATCTATAGGATTTATTTGAGAATTTCTGTACTTTCTGAACCTGTGGGCAACAGGTAGATTTCTTCTATCTTGGACAAATCGTGGTTGTCATTGCTGTAGAAAGCTTTCACTTTACTTGTCCTCTTTTTCTAAGACAACTAGTAGACAATTTCCTTTTAAATCTTGGTTTTCACTGTTATCTTTTTCCGGTGCAATCTGTTCTCTTCAGCTATATTTAATTCAGTCTACCTGACTACTGGGTTTTTTTGTTTCAATTATATTTTTAGTGTAGTTGTTCTATTTTCTATTTATTACTATTATTTTCCAGTACTGGGGATTGAGCTGAGGTCCTTCGATGTCTGAGGCAAATGTGTTTCTATGGGGCTACCTGTCCCATCCCTAATTTGGCATTTTTTAAAAAATAAGCAGGTCAGTTACTGACAGCTATTTAAGGCTTGCTTGCAGAATAATTGTCGGGAGTGCAAATTTCCTACCCAAATCCACCAGATTTGGACTTTGGCGCCCCAGTCCATGTTATGAAGCTATAGGTAAGCCTGTTTGTTAATCTATTAGCCTTTCATCACTGGCTTGTGGAGCTGTCTAGGAGTAAGTGGGACACTGTGTACATAACATTTAGAACAGCTCCAGACACAAACTATCTATTATAAAGGTGCTTGTTATACGAAATGCTGTGCTCTGTCTATCTGTCTGTCTCTCTCTCTTTCTCTTATTGCAATGGGAACTGAACCCACAGTCTTCATATTAAGCTACATCCTCAGTCCTTTTTTATTTTGAATCAGGGCCTTTCTAAATTTCCCAGGCGAGAACCTCCTGCAGTAGCCTCTGCAAGCTGGGATTGCAGGTATGTACTGCTGCACTGAGCTGAAGTTCCATCTGCTATGGAAACTTCTCACCTGCTTTGATTTGTTGCATTTGTATGATCACCATGGTGATGAAGGTTGCTATGGAGGTCTGGAGCCCAGGTGTGGGCATAGAGCCTTTCATGGGCTTGGATGGGGAATGATGGGTGCAGCTAGGAGCTTCTCCTCTGACTGACACTGGCCGGTTTCCACCTTAGAGGGTGTGCTAAGGAACTGCGTCGCTGACTTTTAGAGACTCTGTGCCTTGTGCAGGATCTTTTCTAGATTCAGTCGACATTTGTCTGGAGGTTGCGAGTAGAGGGGTCCTCACTGCCCAGCGCGGTGCTGGAAGAAGCCAGTCCTCCTGTTGCTGGGTCTGTGAGCCTGAGTGTCTCTGCGGCGCCGTTGTCATTCCTCACTGCACTGCTTCTCTCATTTTCCAGCCTTTCAGTCTGTGTGGTTTCCCTTCTCTCTGCCTGCAGCCAAGAGCCCCACCTTTCAGCGCCTCATGTGTTGGCGCTGGGGCCGTGCCGGCTAAGACGCTTCAAGGCGCGTAAGGTTCACTGCATCTGCGAAAGCTTTCTTTCTTTTTTTGTGACAGAACACCACACACTTGCTGGCTGCAGTTATCCAGGCACAGGCCTCTATCCACAGGCTACGATGTGTTTTAAAGAGTAGACATATCTTCTAGTACCACTCCAACCTGAAGTCTTCAAACTCACCTGCTTTGAACTTTTGCTTTTTTGGAGGAAGTCGTGACATATTTAGAGCTGCCCCTCAGCCTCTCACATCCTATTTAGATAATTGTTATTTATTTATTTGGGACAGGGTCTCATGTGCAGCTCAGACTCATAGTGAGCCTCCTGTTTCAGCCTCCCTGCCACTGGAATTACAAGCATGTGCCGCCACCCCCAGTCTCCATGGCCAGTTCAGTGCACCCGACGGCAGGACCAGTGCAACATGTAGTGCCGGGGATTGAAGCCCAGTCCCTGCACTTGCCTAAGCAGGCGCTTAGAATGCTGAGCTATCTCAGCGGCCTTATTTTACTTTCTTTCTTAAAACAGTTCAACTTACTATGTTTAGAAGACAATTAGAAATCTTCCAACGTTCTCCAGCTGGGCCCTAATTACCTCTCTGGTTCCAACCCCTCGTGCTCTCCCTGCTATCACCTCCTGTCACCAGGCGGGCTCCCATGCCACTGAGCTATCTCCGCAGCCCCCACCTCCTGTCACCGACTTCACTCCCTTTGGGTCCTGCCTCAGGTCTTCTGGGCTTGTTCTTCTCTCACGCCGAACATTTCAGCCTCTGTCTCACCACACCAGAGTCTATCTTGTTGCAGCTCCTGTTAGCTAGCGCCTCTACACAGATGCCTTCTCTGATGATTGCGTGAGGTGCTACCTGCCCACCTCTCCTTCGTATTCATCATCTGTCATGGTTTGGGGTTTTTGCAACAGAAACAATACAATACAGGACACATTTTGTAATGTTTTATAATCACCCGAAGAACCATATACAAAGAGTGCAAGAAATCTGTCCACATAGGAAGACCAAAGAATCTGCAGAGGGCCTGAATCCTAATGTCCTGCATAAGTGCAGCTGAAAACCTCGAGCCCATAACATTGCGTCGCACAAGTCTAACTGGACACCTACAGTCCATGAGAATGTCTCAGGCAGGCCTGCTTCATGATTCTGAGCTGGAAAAGCCCAAAGGGCAGTGGTGGAAGCGAGGAAGTCCATGCCAGCGGGATGAAGGATCTGTGCCAGCAGGTGGAGGATCTGCGCTGGAGCCAGGAAGCGACGCTCACGGTAAGAACCAGAGCTCCCCGCCACAAGTCCCACAGCCATCCTCAGCACCAGTGAGAGCCAGTGCGACAAGCTTCTCCAGGGTACTGAGCAGTGCATCGCCTTGCCCTCTGGAGCCAGGAAGCGATGCTTAAGATGAGAGCGAGAGCTCCCTGAGAATGAACCACAGCCGTGCTCAGTAACAATGAGCTCCCAGGTTATCCCTCTGACAAGAACAGCCAAGTTCTTCAGGAAAGCCAGCATCACGAGGCTCTCCAGCAGAGCAGCCCAAGAGAAGCAGCAGCCCCCACCAGCTCCGCCAGCCTCTCTACAGCTTCTCCAGTGCTGCCTCTTACGCTGCTGGCAACAGCCCTCAGCTTGGCCTCCACACTCAGTACCACACTAGTTCTATTCAGCTGGCTGTAATCAGTGACCACCAGTTGACCATCTACTACCATGTCAGGGTTTCCATGGTAATCATCCTTGCTACTTTCCTGTATGGACGCTGAAGTACCTTAGAGACCTAGCTTGGCCTCATTAGGAAATGGATATATAAAAGGGAATCTGATCATTTATAGGATCTGTTACCAGATGTCACCAAATGGCTTTTGAAGGGAATAGTTCTTACTTTTTGCTGTGGTTTGCAACACTGTTCTTACTGAGATACAAGAATAAAATGGGAAGGGCTACAGTCTGGTTCTAGTAATGATTTGTGATCAGAAAACTGCGTCGTCTCTCCCAACTTTCCATGTTTTCATGTAAAAAAAGGGATCTGGACACTTTTAACCGGTTTAATTTTAACTAGACAAGTCTGACTTCTGAAATCAGTTTGATATCCACCAGTTGTGACATGGCTTGGGTTGGAAGAGCCAGCGGTTTCTGCCATGTAGTCAAAGATCTCTGGGTGTCTGCTCAGGTTTTGGAGAGGACCTGTGAAGTCCATAGCACTTTCTAGAAAACTAAGATTTATTTCTTTTCTACCCTATTGAGAATTACACAGACGTTGCAAAAGTAAAACCTGCCGGGGTAATAATCCAGGCTGTGGCACCATACTCTGCAGGGTTTTATTGCATTTTAAGGATGCTGAAGAAGTGTTTTGTTTTTTGTTTTTGTGGTACTGGGGATTGAGCTTAGGACCTTGTGCTTGCCAGGCAGGAGCTTATGCCACTGAGCTATCTCCCCAGCCCTGATGCTGAAGAAGTGTATACCGATGAAAACTGGCTTCATATAAGAATGTTCTAGGGCCCAAGAGTTAGCTCAGTGGACTAAGCACCTACTTTGGCAAGCGCAGGGAGCGGAGTTCGAGCCCTAGTCTTGCATGCCCTGTTAGTCCTATCTCTAGGGCATGCTGAGCTGATGACCAAGACCAGGCATGGTGGCGCACACCTGTAATCCCAGCACTGGGAAGGCCAAAAGCAGGAGGATCACTATGAATCCAAGCTGTGTAGTGAGACATAGTACCACTGTACCAAATACATAAATGGAAAAATAATGTTCTTAGTGACACAGTAGCAATTATTATGTTCCTTAAAAGTTGACCATTAAAAGTAAATCTTAAGTACTCTGCACGGTGAAATAGGAAGCCTGTCTTACAGATTTCTGCTGGATACCAGAGTCTTGAACTACGGTGTTGTCCAAAAGCAAAGCACATGTGAGGCCCTGCTGCAAGTGGAACCAGCTACTGTTTAACAGAGCACTGTTTCTACATTAAAAATGACAAACTATGTTTATTCAGACTTGGGGACTCAGCAGATGTTTTCTCAAATGGGAACAAAGTGAACCTGTCAATTTAGGGAACAACCCTGATGGTTTTTATTGCCAAACGCGGAGTGCGATTTCAAGTGAAAATGGGAGTTCTGTAACATTGGTATCAACTTTGCAGACAAAAAGCCTTTGTGATGAGCTTGCCGGGGAGAGTACATCCCCAGAGGTATTTTTAATACTGAATGATGAAATGCACCAACATTTGGAAGGCCTCAGAGGTGATTCAGTGAACCAAAATTTTTTGAATAAAAAATTCAGACTCTAGCAGCGCTTAGGCAAGAGATAGGCTCACAGTGCAAAATGTAGCAATGGGTTTAGCCTGAAACACTGATACGGCTTCAGGGCCCACAGTGCAGCGAGCTTCAGCCAAGGGCCGCTTGTGGAATTTGGCTGTGGCATGAAAAGAACAGTGCCGTGAAATTTATTTCAAAAGAATTACATTCTCCTTTCCCACTCTAGAGCTCTAGCCGACTAGATTTTATTCATGCACTTCAACCAAAACAACATATGCCAACAAATCTAATGTGAAACCAGGAAAGGGAATCCAGCTTTCTTTTATTTTATATATTTAGTACAGGATCTGTAGGGTCTCACTACATAGATCGAACTTGTAGGGATCCTCCTGTTTCAGCCTCCCAAGTGCTGGGATCACAGGTGCGTGCCGCCACGCCCAGTCTCAGTCTCCCTCTCAGCGCACCCCAGCGGTGTGGTCAGTACACTGCAGTCTGCCTAAGCAGGCTCTTTAGTCTGCTGAGCTATCTGGCCAGCCCCCAACTTTTTTATTATGAACATGTTTTTAATTTATAATTTTAAATAAAAAATACCCTTTGCTTTTTGGTTTGCAGTACTGGGGATCAAACTCAAGACCTTGTGCTTGCCAAGCAGGCGCTTATGCCACTGAGCTATCTCTCAGCCTGAATAATATACTTTAGATATCTCAGTTTAATGTCTAACATGGTGAATGTCAATAGCTATAGTTCATTGAATCCAAAGCTCTTTGAGATTCTCATAAATGTTTGGGACCATAAAAATATCCTAAGTCCAAAATGTTTGCGAACTGCTCTGTTGCAAAGAAACAAGAGCTGTCTTTCAGGGGAGCTGTCTATCTTTTCAACGTGAATAGCGGCACAGCTCCTATACAGACTTCCTTTCCTCTTTCTTCTCCCATACACCATGTGGTGACATGAAGCACACCCAGCTGTCATGTAACCTTCAACTCACTCATCTCCAAAACTCATTTTTTTCCTTGCAGCAATCAACCTCTAAACTACACATGAATAAGAACTTCCCACTGCCTCTTGTCCACAGCCTGTGGGTTTGTTCCAGATGCCTTATATGAGGGACATCATGTAGCACTTGTGTTTATGGGACTGGATTATTTCACTTGATGTTATATCCTCAAGGTTCATCTGTGTTATATGGTGTTTCAGAATATCCTGGTTGTTTAAGGCTGCGTAATGCTCCACACGTCACATTTTTGCTATTTATTCACCCGTCAATTGATTCTTAGGTTGCTTCTTCATGTTGGCTATTGAGTAGCGCTGCCTTGAACATGGGTGCACAGAGGGGCCTTTGCGTCCCCTTTCCATTCTGAATGTATACTGTTCCAGTTATCACTGAGACACGACACCCAGCGCCCATCCATAATCAAAGAAAGAAGAAAAGCTTATTTTGGCTCACAGTTTGTAGAGGTTTCAGTCTGTAGGCATCTGGCTCCAAAGCAGGCTGGCGTGGCAGAGCAGGCTTGCTTGTAGTATGGGAGACAGAAAGGAGAGAAAGAGAGAGAGGGAGAGAGAGACACAGATAGAGAGACAGAGATACAGAGAGACACAGAGATGCAGAGAGATAGAGAGACAGAGAGATAGAGAGACAGAGAGACACAGAGACACAGAGAGATAGAGACAGAGAGAGACAGACAGAGACAGAGGCAGACACAGACACACAGAGACACAGAGACAGAGACAGACAGACACAGAGAGACAGAGAGACACAGAGAGATAGAGAGACAGAGAGACAGAGACAGAGAGAGACAGAGAGATAGAGAGACAGAGAGAGACAGAGAGACACAGAGATAGAGAGACAGAGAGAAAGAGAGAGACAGAGACAGACAGAGAGATAGAGAGATAGAGAGACAGAGAGAGACAGAGAGACACAGAGATAGAGAGACAGAGAGAAAGAGAGAGACAGAGACAGACAGAGAGATAGAGAGATAGAGAGACACAGAGAGATAGAGACAGAGACAGAGACAGACACAGACACACAGAGACACAGAGACAGAGACAGAGACAGAGAGACAGAGAGAGATCAAAGGAGGAAGGAGGGAGAAGACCCACCCAGTGCATGTCCTTGGCGGCCGCCTCCGCTGACCAGGCTCTCCCTCTCAGCATCGCCTGTAGCTGTAAACTCCTCAGGGGACTCATCCAACCATGCGTGTACCCTTCATGATCCTGTCACCCCCAAAGCCAGACCTATGAGCATACAAGGCTTTGGGGGGACATCTAGACATAAACCATAACGAATGGCATTGTGCCCTTTTGCTCTTGGCTTTCTGAGGACCTGTACAGATTGCTGGAACTTTCGAAACATTTTACACTTCCGTCAGCAGTTCGCGAGGGTTCAGTTTGGTCAAATCTTTGCCAGCACTTTTCCTCCTGTAGTTTATTTTATTTTATTTATTATTATTATTATTATTATTTTATTATTATTTTTTGTCTTTTTTGAGACAGGGTCTCCCTGTGTAGTTCAGGCTGGTTGAGCTCACTTTGTAGCCCAGGCTGGTCTCGAACTCGCACTGATCCTCCTGCCTCAGCCTCCCGAGTGCTGGGATTACAGGCGTGCGCCACCACGCCCGGCTCCTCCTGTAGTTTTAAAAGTTGCCATCCTAATATGTCTAGATGGCTCTCTTGCTGTGTTTTTGGGTTGCGTTGCCCTAACGATACATGGTGCTGAGTGCTGTTCGCATGAGCTAATTGGCGGCTGATGTGCCCTTTGGGGAGAAGTACATGTTCAAGTTCTTTGTCTTTTTTTTAAACTGGGCTGCTTAGCCAGACGTGGTGGCACACGTCTGTAATCCCAGCACTTGGGAAGCTGAGATAGGAGGATCGATGTGAGTTCGAGACCAGCCTGGGCTACAAAAGTGAGCTCAAGGCCAGCCTCAACTGCATAGTGAGACCCTGTCTCAAAAAAAAAAAAATTGGGCTGCTTGTTTTCTAGTTGCTTAATCGTAGGCCTTCCTTGTACGTAGATACTCCTCTCATATCAGATGCATCATTTGTTGGGCTTGGGAGACCGCTCAGCGGTCTAAGTGCCTGCCTGAGAAATGCAACAACCCTGGTTCAGGCTTGAACCCCAGTGCCGCATGTCATGTAGGCCCCACCCCCTCCCACACTGAGCCGAGTGTGAGCTCACAGGGAGACCCTTTACCAGGTACATAAACTCAAAACAAAACAAAACAAAACACCCACCAGATTTCAGATGTATGATTTGCAAATAGCTTCTCACATTCCATGAGGTACATTTTCACCTTGGGTTCAGTTCTTCAGTGCACAGAAGTTTTCCATTTTGGTGTAGTCCAGTTTTTTCTTCATGATATTTATACTTTTTGTTGTTATAGCTAAGAAATCATGCTGAGTTGAAAGATTGCTTACTTTTTATCTAATAGTTTTATGCAGTACATTAAATTCTTACCTTTCTATGTGACCCATTTTGATTTCATTTTTAAAAATATAATATATATCAAGGATTGAGTCTCATTCTTTTGCATGTATATATCATATTTTCTGAGCACAATTTTTAAAAAATGTTCTGTACCATGGTCTTGGCACCCTTGCCAAAAGTCAACAGACTGTACAAAGAAGGACTTATTTCTGGATCTTGGCTTTATTGGAGTTGGCCATATGTCTTTCTTTATGCCGTTACTGTTTTATTTTGATCAGTGTTCCTGTGCAGTATTTTTGAACTCAGGTAGTATGGTCTCTGTAGCTTTATTTTCCTTCTTCAGAATTATATTGGCTGTTGTGATCCCTTGAGATTTCACGTGCATTTTAGGATAGGACTATTTCCCTAAAAAGAACCACTGAGGTTTTGATAGAAGTTGTACTGAATGTGTAGATAACTTTGAGTAATGTTGGTATCTTAGTAACCTTTCTGTTTATTTATAGTTTTAATTTCCTTCAGAGATGTTACCTAGTTTTCCATATACAACTCTTCTATAACCTTAGTTAATTTTATACTTATTTTATTCTTTTTGGTGCCTCAGTAGGGGTTGGATATTGTTTACCAGAAACTTTTATTGAATACCTATTCTGTTCAGAGGAGTTGAATATTTTGCTTCTTGATTAGTTATAGCTCCATTAATTCATATCATTCATTTTAATTTATATCAAAGAGGAGAACAGAATATTGTTACCTATCAAGAAGGAGGCTTTCCACAGGAAGCTCCTAGAAAGCGTAGAGCTGCCCTTTCTATCCCAAGTAAGATAATGATAGATTATGACAATTTTATTTTATGAACGTCCTTTTCCATTATGATCTTACAGTAGCTCTAATTTGTGTACCTGGGTACAATATGCATATCGTTTTGGAGATCGGCTGCATGAGATCTTAAAGTCAAAACGGTCTTGAAAAAACAAAAGAAGGAAGATTGAGAAGACTGTTCAAAGGAGAGGGAGGAACCTTCCAAAGGCGGGGCGGGGGGTGGGGCACGTGTGAAGCTGCGACGTGTGCAGAGGTGCAGGCTGCTTGCTGGAGGCCCTAGAGGGTCCAAAAAGGGTGTCGCTGAGGTAAAATGCCATGAGAAGTGCAAATAAGCACTAAGTTGACACGGCTGGATGACTGATTGATCGATCGATGTTGCGGTGTCGGGGATTGAACTCAAGACCCAGCACTTGCCAGGCAACCACTTATTCTACTGAGCTATTTCCCTGGCTCCTTCGTGATTTATTAGTACGAGTTTGAGAGAAATTAGAAATTCCTGAACAAACTGGCCACTCAGGGAAAGTTCTCAGCTTTACCCAAGACACACACAGGGGGCCGAACTGACCATTGGTCTCTCCCTCCTCCCACTCAAGGGCCCCGCTCTGCTTTGGAGATCCGGGGCTTCTTGCCTGCGTCCTTCCATGTGCACCTACCTTGGAATGGGAAGACTTTCACTCTTAATTTGCTATAATAAGGCAAAGTAATTTCCCAAACAAGAATTTGTAGACCAGTACAAAAGAAAGTCACTGCTACTTCATGCCTTTTTTAAAAACATGTATTTTGTACAGGGTCTATAGGGTCTCACTGCTGGATCGGACTTGTAGTGATCTTCCTGTTTAGAGCCTCCCAAGAGCTGGGATTACAGGTGCATGCCACCATGCCCAGTCTCCGCTGCCATCTCAGAGCACCCCAGTGGTGAGGGGAAGGGTCACTGCAGGCCTGGGGATCAAACACTTCCCTCCCCTCTCCCTGCCCAATCCCTGTGCCTGCTCGGTGGCACTTCAATCCGCTGAGCTATTTGGCCAACCTTTCTATGGCTTTACTTTTGTTTTGAAATAAAGCATAGGTTTTGAAATATATGGCTGAAGTAATTAAAATTTATTTTGCTGCAATACAACACATCGAGACCTCTACATTCATCATAAAATCTGAGATGCAGAATCAAAGCAATTTGTAAAACTGCCAAAATTGATGATAAACAATACTCGACTCCAGATACTTTGCTACTGGGGAGACTTGCTACTGTAATACTACTTCAAATTTATTTTCATTTTGCTAGCAGTTCAGTAAATCATTTTCAAATCATAAGAGAGCAAAAACAACATAGTTGAACAATGGAGTGTGATTGTTACAATGAGACAAGTAAAGCTGAGGGGTGGCATGGCACCAGGACGAGGGACTTTTCTCCAGAAATAGACGACAAGCAAACACCGCCTGAGGCTTTTTAATCTTTGTCTCTCCTCAGTGTGTAAGTACTTGTAGCATGGTACAACTGCTTATGCTTTCCACCAATCTGAGCCATCTGGAAAAAAAACTAAGTTGTAAAAGAACAAATACATTTTCAGATAATATAATACAAAGTAGTTTAACTCCTGTGTAAAGAGGCCAAATTCTTTGGTGGTGCACGATTTTCCTATGAAGACTTCTCTCTTTGTTTTCTTAAAGTGCATTTGGTACAGGGTCTATAGGGTCTCACTACGCAGATTGGACTCACGGTGATTGTCCTGTTTTCTGCCTACCAAGTGCTGGGATTACCAGGAGGTGCCACCATGCCCAGTCTCAATTGCCATCTCAGCACACTCTGGGGTCAGGATGACCCTGCACGCTGGGGATCGAACCCCAATCTGTGTACCTCCCTGAGCAGGCACTTTAATCTGCTGAACTATCTGGTCGGCCCTGGCGATTTATTCCTTAACGATCTTGACTGGTTACGGTCTTATATTGGCTTGAATTAAGCCAAAGTTTGTAATAACATAATGCAATGCTTTGTGTGATACAAATTGATTGAAAAATTATCATGCTTGTTTATTGATAATATATTTTTATTGAGGGAAATAACTAAGGAGGGCTGTCAAGTTTTTAGGGAAAAGCTACTTCTGAAGTTGACTTTTATGTTAATACTAGGTAATTTGAAATAGTGTTGCTATTGTTGTCAATGCCACTCCATGGTAGAAATAAAACTCTGATCTTAGCTTTTTTTTTTTTTTTTTGTCTTTTTGAGACAGGGTCTCACTATGCAGTTCAGGTTGGCCTTGAGCTCACTTTTGCAGCCCAGGCTGGTCTCGAACTCACAACGATCCTCCTGCCTCAGCCTCCCAAGTGCTGGGATTACAGATGTTCGCCACCATGCCCAGCTTGATCTTAGCTTTTTATTACCAGCTCAACATTATGTTATCCTGTCTGATTCTTCTTATATATTTAATAAAGAACAATGATTATATCTATATTTGTTTTATATTACTGTTGTAAGAATGTTTTGAGAAGCTAACTTGAATGGATACTTGTTACCCTTCACGGTTTAAAATATATTTTCAAAGGAAGACTAAAATACAAACAATGAAACAAGTCTACTGAATACTTTCTATGGGTCAGGCTTTATACTCAATATAATTAAAGATTTTGAGTCTCAGGAGTTCTTATGTTACAGGGGAGTAACATGAAACTTAGTCTCTTTAGAACCAGCCAAATTCAAATGGAGGCCTTTGCCAGCCCATGGAGTCTAGGCACATGCACAGCCAGTTGTGTGAACAGAAGAAAATACATCATGCAAAGGGAAGGCCTCAAGGGCAGCCCAAGAAGGAGAGCGGTTGGGCTGAGGGACAAAGAAAAGTTATATCAAGAAAACAGTCGTTTGTACAGAT
>PVJA010037697.1:0-11979 GCA_004027025.1 Myocastor coypus | reverse complement strand
AATTCCAGGTAGTAATATTAATAGAAAGCATCGAGTCCTTAATAGATACCAGGTATTATAAAACATGCTCACACGAGTTTCCATTATTTAATCCTTGTGAAGTCAGAATTACTACTACCCCCAGCTGCAGATGATGAGGCAATCTGAGAGCTCTCAGACTTAGGCAGCTGGTCTACCATTCCTCAGTTCATGGCATACATTCCTATGACAGAGCCTCAGAAGTACAACAGAAATAAAGAAAACCACTATTTTTGCCAAGTTGTACCAAGGGAAGGCATTACAAAGATCCACTGAAGTTGAAAGAGGAGACACTGATCTCATCAAGTCACAGGATGAATGTCAATGTCACATTGTCAGAAGAGCTGGAGGGGTAGGAAATATTCTTGCGGCCTTCTTTGGAAAAGGCAATTTTCCTCAAGACACCACGTGACAAGGTCACTAGAGGCGGGCTCGATGCTGCAACTGCAGCAGCAGAGCTGTGCAGCACAGAAACACCAGGAATGTGTGGCTCCCATGCCCCCAGGAGTTTTGCTTTGGGAAGATCCCTGAAAACATATCACAAAGTGTTTTCTGGATATACTGTACTTTCCAGAATAATTTGCTTTGCAAAGACCTTAGTACCGAAGCGGGTGTGGCTTGGTGCACTGTTAGTACTAACTCAGTGGGGTGTGTAAGCTCTGGCCTACTGAGTCATGAGGTAGCTGACAGTGGGAGACGCAGGAGCCATGTCATTTGCCTTTCAGGTGATGACATCTAAGTCACCACTTCTCTCTAGCTGATAGAAGTAGGCTTTGTCTTACTGAGAATTACGGATGTGGTCACTTCCTTTGGAGGACTTCTCTAGGAAGGGCCATCCTGAATAGAGCTGAAATTTCTGTGAGTGGATGGATGCAATCTCATTGTATGCCAGTATACCTGAGCTCAGTTCCTTCCCTTGTTCGCTAGTGTTCTGTTCATCAGGACAAGGAGTTAGAAACTGTGGAAGAGGAGGAAGAGGAGGAGGAGGAGGAGGAGGAGGAGGAGGAGGAGGAGGAGGAGGAAGAGGGCTGCTGACTGGGTAAATCCATCTGATTGCAGTAGTCAGTCCAAGAAGTAAAATGGTCAGAGAGTAGGCAGGCTGATTTGGTAAACTGTAGAGGGACAGTTTACCTCTGTCACTAACTGACAGGACATCAGACGGAGGGGTTTTGTCTTTTTCCTTAAACCTGTGGCTTCCTGACACTATTGATCTCTCCCTGTCAGAATAAATATTCTTTATGGTTGCAATAAATGTGTTCATGGACAGAAATTCAGGTAGATAAGGACAGCTAATTATTAAAGATAATCCTAATTTTATCCTGTTCCCCCAGAAGTTCAGGTGCGTAAGACCCCCATTGGAGGTCACTGGCTCAGATGACAGGATAGGTAGAAAGGGCATTGCTCTGGAGTTAGGTTCACAGTGGTGCAGGAGGAAATCTAAGCTGGCGGAGACTGCAAGGCAGGACGCAGCTTTCTCTATGGTTGGGTTACTGAGGGAATCTGTTCTTCAAACATGAACTTACCTGGATCTCTCCTCATTTTTCACATCTCTCTCCTCTGCCAGCTGTTGAGGACAGCAGTACTCATTGCACTGTGCTACCCACAAAACAAATTGCAGATCTGTGGACACGCAGCACTTCAAGTAAAGGAAAATCACTTCTCATTCTGTCGAAGCTTTTTCTTTTTTCTTTTTTATTTTTATTTATTTATTTTTTTTTTCGAAGCTTTTTCTTGATCCAGCCTGAAAAAATATCCGGTCTGTCTTCCTCTTTTACCGTGTGCTATAATTTCTCTCTGAACCCAAATCTTGAGAGCTCCCTTTCTCTGACGATTTGCTTTGGAACCTTGTGAATCACTGGATGGGCCAATACTCCTGCCCTGCGTAAGCGAATGTCTGATCCTGTTGTGTACTACGCATTTAGTAGTGTGAATACGCACAGCTGTTGAAAGTTAATTCTTGCAGCAGGTTTAAGAACACAAGTGCCAGTCCATACTGAAGTCATGTTTGGGTTGTCTGATCCTTCTGTCAATAGGCATGGGTTGGCATATAGGCATCGGTTTTCAGCTGGCTGTGGGGAGGTCAGCTTACCCACCTTGCTCCACTGCTACCTTTTAGAGCATGTGCCCATTTCTTTTCACCTGTCAATGTCAGGACCCCAGATTTACCTAATTATTCAGACTGGATAATGCTGGCAGCAATGAAGGCAGAGGCTTGCTGTGACTCTGGGTCAGAGCGAAGCAAGCGAAGGTCCTAGAGCAAAAGTTATGGAGGCGCTCCCTCCTAAGCTCACCTTAACATGAGTCATGCCCACATCTAGGGACAAGGCCTCCTTCATTTTTGCCTGGTAGACACGACCCTTGTCTACCTGGTCTATCATGCCCCAACCCCTTCACTCCTCAGAACTGAAATTTACTGCCCAAGCTTGAGCTTCCAAGATGTGAGGAGATGCGTTATTTTGAGCAGGGTTCAAACTGAATCCCATCTCATCTCAGCAGTTACCCAAGTCTGTGCTTTTCCTGTGAGGCAAGACTGGCTCGGCTCAGATGGGCCTGGGATGCAACCAGTGGTAATTCTAAAGCTTTAAAATCTGTCAGAGGCTAGGAAAACTCTAGAGTGGAGGTTAGGAGAGCAGGAATAACTCACATCCTTGGCGTAGTCACAGCACCAGTGGCACCAGTGACATTCCCCCTGGCCATGCTGAGCTCAAGTCATAGGCCTATGTTCAACTGGTTTAAGGAGCCCTGGACCTCTGAACTCTGGCCCATGGGCCATCTATATAACCTAGTTAAGTGTATCCTCAAACCAGTGGCTGGGCTTCCTCAGTGAGTCTCGTGGCTCCACCGTTTCTTTTTTTTTGTCTTTTTGAGACAGGGTCTCACTATGCAGTTGAGGCTGGTCCTGCGCTCACTTTTGTAGCCCAGGCTGGTCTCGAACTCGCACCAATCCTCCTGCCTCAGCCTCCCAAGTGCTGGGATTACAGGTGTGAGCCACCACGCCCGGCTCCACCGTTTCTAACTTACTGGCAGCTGCGTTCTCTATCTAATTCCACTCACCCTTCCAAGTGCTTTAGCATCTAATGAATCCTTTAGCTCCCATGCTTCTAAGCTTTGAGTAAATTTGGACTATGGACCAAAGGTTATCAAAATAGCTTGAATGGATGGGTTAAATGTCTCTCCTTTGTCCACAAGAGTTCATTAAAAAAAAAAGAAAGAAAGAAAAGGAAACAATGAGTTTGTTTTTCAGATTTTTAAAATAGTAACAAGCTGGAAATAATTGAAAGGTCCAAAATAGGGGCCTGGCTAAGTCAATTAGAATACCTCAACTTAGAAGAATGTTCTGTAGCAATTAAAATAAGTAAGAAAAAGCCTTATAAAAATATTTTTATAATATCATGTTATACAACTAGACTATAGGATCCCAGTTCTGTACGGGAAGCTTGTGCGCACACAGACAGAAAAAGTATGCCTATATAAAAGCAGTCGCTGTGGGGTGGCAAGCAGAGCCGTGACTTCCCATTTAAACATACTTTTAATGATGTTATTTACATAATGATTATAGAATGAATCTTTTTGGTGCTTAAAAATTCCTAAGCATTTATAAAAAGTGAAGATGATTTGATAAAGACTGGAGAGTGTTGTCCAGCCAGTGGGCAGAGCCCACCCGGCTGGCTCAGGGGCTCTCTGTGCTCTCCGTGGAGACCTAGGTCTTGCCACTTCCTAGCGGTTGGCTCCTTTTCTCCCCTAATGTATTTGGGCACGAGGTCTCACTATGCAGCTCAGACTCATAGTGATCTTCCTATTTTCAGCCTCTCCAGCACTGGGTGTGTGCCACCAAGCCCAGTCTCAATGGCTGGCTTAGCACTCCCGGGGACAGAGCCAGCGTGGCATGTGGTGTTGGGGATCAAATCTCGGTCCCTGAGATTGCCTAAGGAGGCACTTAATCCCCTGAGCTGTCTCACCAGCTCTCAGCTGTTTCCTCTTGAGAGTATTCTCTCATCTATCAAGTGGAAATCAGAGGGACGCTAGGCAGTGGGGATGTAACCCAAGGCTACAGCATTTGCCTAGCATGCAGGGAGCCATGGGTTCAATTCCCCACACTGGCAACAAAAACAAAAGAAAGGTATCTATTTTTCTAAGTTCTTGTAAGTCTGAGTCTGTATGTCTGGAGTACTTAGAAACTACCTCCGGGCCCGGAGTGGAACACTCAGTAGATATGAGTTTTTGTGATTATATTGTGGATCAGCCATCTGCTGAGCTACATCAGTCTGGGCAAAAACACTGAAGTCATAGGAATCTCTGGCTCGACAGTGACCTCATTTTTGAGTGTCTCCAGTAACTTTATCCAAGAAGCTTGAGGGGTAGTTGGCAAGCAAGAGGCTTTCACTGCCTCAGCTGGCTGGCAAAAAGGAAGCTCTGCTGGCCCACTCGAGGCCCGCTGGCTGCAGTGGGGAGGCCAGCTACCCTGCCCGAGGACACAGAGGCGCCTGCTGCCGCAGCTGCAGGGCTGGCAGCCGAGGTGGCCGCTACTGCAGATGCCACAGCTGGCTCAGTCTCCTGTGAATGCCCAAAGTCACATGCCAGCTGCCAGTGCCAATCCACTCCGGGTCCCGCCACTGTCTTGAGTGAGAAAGCATCTCTGACTTTTGCATGCGTGCAGTCACCGCGCTCACCCCATTGGGACGCTGAGTTGCTCTTCAGACCATCCCCCTCTCTGCCATGGAAACATGTCAGCTTGTAAACTGCAGAGCTAGCTCTCCCCTCTTTCCCGAGAGACCCCACAAGGCTTCCTGTGCTAGCCTAGGCTTGTCACAGGGACAAGCCCAGACCTGACAGAGTGCTCCTGTGAGGGCAGTTGTGCTCCACCGGGACCCGCGCGGCACACAGCCATCGTGACAGCCAACCTGGGGAGAACATTTTAATGTAGGAATGCGGACCTGGTTCCCAGACAGTCGTGGGCAGGGATGGCTAGAGTGGAAGGGTGGCTGATGCCTGAGGGTGTTGCTGACTGGACCCTAGAGGTGGGGAAGGGAGAGGAGGGGAACAGCTGCTGCGAAGGCAGAAGGGAAGGTCCCCAGCAGATGCTATAGGAAGAAAGAAAACCTGAAACTTGTTTGCCCCAAACAGCTTCGGCCACCCCAGAGCATCCTTAGCACTGCTCTCTGGGCCTGACCTTCTTTTCTGGCTTCTGATTTATACATGCCAGGGTGTCTGAGGTTGGGTGCTGGGGCAGTTTATAAATGTGACGGGGTTCCTCTGGCCCTAGAGACAGACTTGTTATCTTAAATCATGCTTCCTTCCCCCCACCCATGTAGGATGAGAAACAGGGACAGTGTTCATTAATAAGGGAGGGAGGACTGGATGCTGTACAAAGGGAAGGAGATGCAAAGTAAAATGCCCTGGTGGAAATAAAGTGCTCAAGCAGTCCTGTATCCATTAAAGCAATAACATCATTGCGTGGCAGGTTTATCACTCCCTAGCAGTTCCTCAGTGTGGGAGCTGGGGCTCTTTTTAAAAATGAGAGCAGAGTGGTATGCTGCTGCTCCAGCGTGGAAGGGCAGGTCCCTCTGCCCTCCCTCAGGTCCCCTCTTACCTCCCCCCCTCCTGCCCCACACCAACAACCTTGGGCTTTTCCAGCCTCTAGAACCATCACTAAAGTTCATTTCACTCTTTAATTAGATTTCATGGAGTAAGAGATTGGGAGGGGTGCTAGGGAAGGTGCTCATGTGCCCGCTTTCCGCAGACAGGGGTAATGCTGTTGGTAGGGGAGGTGGGACAATGGTTGCTATGGAGACATATTCCCAGACATACAGACACACACTCATTTTAATATCTCTCTCTCTCTCTCTCTCTCTCTCTGCCTTTTCTCCCTCCCCCCACCCCCAGCAGGGGAAGGATCCAGTGCCCTATTTTTAGTGTCAGATTTCAGCAAAACAATTCACTTTCATTTCATCACATACACACACACTGCTGGGTTTTAAAGTAGGTCACATCTTCTAACTGTATCAAGAGCTCAGATCTGTCTTGCTTGAGTAATGGAAGGTTCCACCGAAGATTTTACAGACTGAGACAAAGATCTCAGACTTGCTTTGGTGTAGCCTTCTTTCATCTTGGGTTGACAGGCATTAGAATAGGCAGAATGAATAGCTGTAGGTAAATTTACATTTTAAAGACTATTGCAAAATGTCCAGACCCTGATAATAGTAAAGGGAGGTAGAGAAATTAAAAACGACAAATTCTTCTGTTATTTCTGTTATCAGATTATCACTGATTGTTATGGAAAATGTTCCTTGAGCACCAATACTGTACAGCCCATTGGGAAAGAAATAAGATCTGGCTAGTAGTGATTCAGTTTAAATTTCTTATCTTTGTCAGACTACATGGATTAGAATTGGGATTTTTATTCATGTCCCATCTCAAACTGCAGTTTTTGTGTGTTTCTGTCTGCATTTCTTGCTCTGTGGTCTTTGCCAAATCTCACAGTCCTCTGGGACTATAATACCCCATTGACTGGAAAGAGCTCTAGATGTTCCCTTGACAGAAGTAACCTAAGGCAAGTCTGTAAATTGGCCAAGTGTCAAGCTCTGGAAGCCTCAAACTCACACACACCATGGATCTTCCTAGCTTCTCTTGTTCTACAAAGGCCAGTTGTGCTTTCCAAGATAGTAGCAAATTGGGGCTATTTGAGAAAAGCATTACCTGTTCTTTGGTGGGACCGGGGTTCTAACTCACATTCTTGCACTTGCCAGGCAGGTACTTGTGCCACAAAGCGATCTCCCAGGCCCCTAGGAAAGGATAATCTTATTTATTTGTTTATTTACCTACTTATTTCAGTGGTAGATATTAACCTTGGGGCCTCATGCATGCTATACAAGTGCTTTACCACTGAGCTGCATCTTCAGCCCTTTAAAATTACTTTTTTTTTAGGTTTTGAGACAGTGTCTGTCTAAGCTGCCAGGCTAACTCAATCTTGTGATCTTCCTGCCTCAGTCTTTCATGTAACTGGGGTTACAAAAGCATGCCACCATGCTAGGCAAAGAAGTGCTAATCTCTCTCTTGAAGCTCAGTGACTTTTTCTTTTATTTTTTACAGATAATGTAAATTAGAATTAAAACAGAAAAAGTTACAAGTGATACAGGGTTTCACTTAACAAGTAATATGAATCTTACAGTATTTGCTGTAATACATAGTATTGTCTTCCAACCAGTTATTCATGGTAGCAGATATATGCATATAAAATTGGAAGAAAGGGAAAAAGAAAGAAATGTATAAGAAATTAAGAAGAGAAAAAAGTACACACAGTTGAAAAAAAGGACATGAAACAAATTGAAGCGTTAACTTCTCCTTTTCACAGACCAGAAGAAATGCAGAGTACAAATTGTCCAGATCATCCTTCTCATATACATAGATAAAGCTCTTTCCCCCATTTCCTCTCCCATCTTTCTCCTCAATTCAGTAATTCTTTCCTTTTGAATAAGTTCATTCCCTTTTCCTAGTATCTGCTATACCCTTCAGATTCCATTTTTCTCTTTCAGGTTCTCACACCAAGGAGGCAATATGATGTTTCATATGTGGATCTGAGTTATTTCACTTGAGAGTATGTTCTCTAGTTGCATCCATTTACCAACAAAAGTCTCAGATGTATCTTGTTTTATAATTGAATGTACTCCATTGTGTAAAAATCCCACATCTTCCTTATCTGTTCTTCAGTTGATGGGCATCTGGGTTGTTTCTTGATTGTTATTTCCATGGGCAGAGAATTCTGGCTTATCTTTCATAACACAGAATAAGGAACATCCAGTGAGTACAGCCCAAGGATGTCCTGTGGTCATCAGCTTTAAAAATAATAGTCTCAGTGAGAAAGAAGCATGGAATGAAATCATTAAGATATTAACACTGCTGGTCTCATCCAAATAGTGGATGTTCAGTAGATTTTTATTTCCTCCATAACTTTATGCTTTACAAACTTAACTGAGCCTACATTGCCTTCTTCATCAGAAAAGAAAGTAATAAAAATAAAGCAGGAATGAAGAGCTCATACTGAATAATGGTCTTGTGCACATTGCTATGCAGTGGAAACTTTCATGGGTGATTTCCCAGCAATACTCTGGGACAGGAGTTATGTTCCCCATTTAACAGAAGAAGAAGCTGACATGTGGAGAATGTGCCCATGACTGTGCAGCTAAGAAGCAGCAGGGCAGGCACCAAAGCACTGGTCTGCAAAAGTCCAAACCCAGGTTCTGACATCCTGACCAAGTGCTTCTCAACAGAATGTAGCTACCATGTATTAAACACTCAGTAAGTGCCCAATACTGTAGAACTATTTGATAGAATATATATATGTATATATATATTCAAGAATATATATATATATATATATATATATATTCAAATATACACAGTCATTTATTTTAAAATCTGTATTATACAGATGTAAAGGTTCAGATAATTACCCAAAATTGTAAGTCATCATAAGTCATAAATAGAAAGCAATGAAGTGAAGAAAACTTGAACCCAGGTCTTTGCAAAGCTAATAGTAATACTGTAAGTTCAGAATGGAGAATGGATCCAAATCTTAAATGGGAATTCTCTAATACAGATGCTCTATTGTTACTTGAACAAATTTCTATACATTTTAAACTCTAGGTTTTGCTTACCTAGAAAACATACTTACCTGCCATGTAGATTGTAGATCTGTACTTATACGTAAGTCTAGGCATGGAGGCCTTGGTCAGACAACCTACTGGCATGGGTGTTTTGCTTATAAAACCATTGATTCTAACCATTTGAGTCTCTGGATCTCTGATATAATTGTGGACAATTACAGGGACAGTTATATGTTTTTCCGTTGTATTAAAGTGATTAAGCTAACCAATGATAGCATCATGTCTGATGTTAACCAAAACACAAATTGGTGCCAGGAGTAAGGTAGACAGATACCCTAAAATCCACAAACAACCTGAGAATAGAAAACAAAATCAAAACCTCACCAATCTTTAAGGTATCAGAAAGTGACACAGCGTATAATTTCTGCCTTTGACCTGCCATTATCTTTTTTTTTTTTTAATTTTATGTATTTGGTACAGGGTCTTATCATGTAACTCAGACTCATAGTGATCCTCCTATGATCCTCCTATCAGCCTCTCCAGAACTGGGATTACAGGCACCTGCCACCACAGTTGGACTGGGTCACAGGCTCAGCATGCCCAAGGGTGGGGCCAGCTCAGCATGGGATACTGGGCATTGAACCCCAGTTCCTGTGCCTACCTAAGGGAAGTTTAATCTGTTGAGCTGTCTTGCTGGCCTTTGGTTTGCCATCTAAATTGACTGACAGTTCAGTGATTTGGGTATGTAAGGTGAGAAAGACAAATGCTCTGAGTGTGGAAAACACATTCATAGGCAATGGAACAAAAACTAGTAATTCCATTAAAGGAGTGGAATTACTGTCAGGGACTACTGAACATAGTAGGGCTACTAAAAATCCTCTATTAGACAATGGGTGGCTATTTAGTGGTTGCTATCTGAAGTTGTCATTTTCCTCCCAAAACTCTTTGTTTCAGATAGTCTCCCCCAGCTGCATTTCAGTCAGGAAAAGGGGAGAAGACAAAGGTCTGTAGATAAAAAGACTTGAGTCTTAATGGTTAAAAACTATTTTCAGACAAGTTCATTGACTGTTGTTACTACGGATAGATCCCATAGGATGAATGGAAGAGATGCCACATGAGTTTGAGGGAACTGCATTGTCCAGAATCCAATAAGCTTATCCCAACATAGCCTATAATGATTCAAATATAAGCAGCACTTGTACCACTAAATTTCCATCAGCAAGAAGGGGGCTCTGAAAACCGAAGCCATGTGACCTTCATGAGACACCTTGCCCCTTCCTGGCTCACACACCCACTGAGGATGGTGGACACAGGAACACCTCAGCAGAACAATCCCTTGACCCCCTTATTTAGACACATGTTCTCTGTATTAATGTTCTGGTGGATTTGATCATTGCTATAGGCATGACTTCTGGGGGCCTTTATATCTTCTGAGGGGGAGTTCTGTGTTTCTGTTGTTCTTACTCCTTCATAGCTGACATACATTGTGGGTGGGGAAGGTGGCCTGATAACTTGTCTTTCAATTTGTGTTATGGTTTGACTCCTCTCCAAAACTCATCTTGAAACTAAATCTTTGTTTTTTGTCTCTGTGAGACAAGGTTCCACTGTGTAATTCAGGCTGCCTTTGAACTCACTTTGTAGTTCAGGTTGACCTCAAAATTGCAGCAATCCTCCTGCCTCAGCCTTCTGAGAAACTGAATCTATAAGGAGATGACTAGGCTGTGAGCTCCACTCTCAAGATGAACATTTTTTTTAAAGGGCTTCAGGGAATCTTGTCTTTTCCTTGCCTTTCTGTCTTATGAAGATGCAATGTTTGGTACCATCTTTGTAGTAGAGACCTCATTAGGTGCTCAAGCTGCTGGCATTTTGATCTTGGACTTCCAAGCTTCTAGAACTGTGAGCAAGTCATTTTTATTACTGACTACTTACCTAGTTTAAGGTATTTTGTTATAGCGGCTTGAACCAAGTGTCCGATATGGCCTCTGGACTCAAAGATGGACACCATATGCTACTTAGAAACCTTGACTTAGGGCTACAGGTAGTCTTTGATAAGGAGTTGGGGTCTCACTACTTGGAGAAGCTATATGTTCTACACAAAGAAAGACACAGATATTTTAGGGGAGATTGAAAGAGTAAGCTATAGCAAAGACTGTTCAATTTATTGCAAAACTTTTTTTTTTTTTTTTTTTTTTTACCACTCTGTAGTGCTAGAATTCTCAGTGTTTATGAAAACTCATGTTTCTAGAAGGATTTCACTTTCCAGTCATCCTGATTCCTGCTCTGTCAGGCAAATTCATGTAAGTTTTGGTCACTTTGCTCTAAGTAGTATAAGACACTTCTAGCAAGCTTTCTTAAAGACAGGAGCTGTTCTCTTACCTTTTCTTCTTTATTCTAAGTAGAATGGGGATCTAAGGGCCACTGGAGTGACGGTGCTCATTTTGGACCATGAGAGGTTCGAGGACATGAAAATTATGCAGAGAAGGTATAAAGACAAGAAAAAAAGAATTTGAGTCCCTGTCAGTGTTTTACAATGTGTGAACTTCTCATCAGGCTTACATGAAAAATAAATTTGTATGCTGAATCCATTTTGGGGGGACTTGGGGTAGTTTAACCTCACTCTGCCAAACCTAATCTTTAATGAATACTTAAGTAGTTACACTTCTGAGCTAATTTGATGTCCCTAAAATGAACATCTTGGGGACTCTGGGAAAATAGTGGCTTAGAAAAGCCAGAAGATGAAGTAAACAAAGTTCACCTTGTCCATATGATACATTGGTTAGAAAAGAATGGAAGCTCAAGGAATTTGTGTTCTACTGTACTGTAACTTAGATTATCATCAATGTCTCCAGGACAATGAAAAGCCTTCTATTTTTTTGTTTTGGGGCATGGAAACATCAGCAACCTAAGATTATTTAGCTACCTGAGCTTTGGCCAAGGTGCTTGCCTGCAAAATGCTTCACAGAGGACCATTTGCCAGGTGGCTTTGGGAAGAAGTACCCAACAAGCACAGCAGTCCCGAGGCTCTGGAAAATGATCAGCCTATTCCGAGCTGTTTTAAGAGTTAATGCATTTTTAATATTCCTACAACTATTTAAAATTTTTTCTTACCTAATTTGGTATAAATCTATTTTTACTTTTTAGCTTCTTCTAGCTCAGGAGTGACTTCAGTTTTTTTTTTTTTTTTTTTTTTTTTTTTTTTTTTTTTTTTTTTTTTTTTTTTTTTTTTTTTTTTTTTTTTTTTTTTTTTTTTTTTTTTTTTTTTTTTTTTTTTTTTTTTTTTTTTTTTTTTTTTTTTTTTTTTTTTTTTTTTTTTTTTTTTTTTTTTTTTTTTTTTTTTTTTTTTTTTTTTTTTTTTTTT
>PVJA010037696.1:0-20216 GCA_004027025.1 Myocastor coypus | reverse complement strand
TCTCTCTCTCTCTCACACACACACACACACATACACACACAGCATCCATATACAAGGGATCTATATAAAAAATGGCAAAAAGTGCTAACTGATAATAACAGTACAATTGTACTGATTTCTTAGTTTTAATATTGTACTATAATTATGTAAATTTACTACCAGGAGTGTTAGTGAAAATTTCAAAGAACATCCTGTGCATGCATAATTTCTTCGAATTAAATTGTCCTTAAAAAGCCAAGCAAGGGGCCTGGCGGGATGGCTCAGTGGTCTAAAGCGCCTGCTTGGAAAAGCTGGGGCGGCTTCAGGGACCGCGGTTCGATCCCCGGCACCACATGCTGCGCTGGCCCTGCCCTCGGGGCGGGCTGAGCCAGCCATAAAAATGATTGAATAAACAAATAAAGATTCTGAAACAAGAAAAAAAAAAAAAAAAAGAAAAAAAAAAATTGAAAAACGCTGAAAAAAAAAAAAAAAAAGCCAAGCAAAAAAAAACATCAAAATGCATCAATAAAAACATCTAGAAATGATGACTAAAATTTCATCATTGAGGTTGTGTGTAAGATAATATAGCTATAAAGGGACAAAGGGGGAATAGGAGAGGAGTGAAATTTAAAAAACTAAAGACAAGCATATGGTGGCATATCCCTGTAATTACAGCACTCTGGGAGACAGACAGGAGGATTTCAACTTGGAACTCGACCCAAGCAACTTAACTCAGGGAATGCTATTCTCAATGATTTTAGGAGTGGGGAGGTAGTGTAAAGGCCCTGTGCTCAATCCCTCCCTAGTGCTATTAACATGTATTACATATACAAACTGCATAAATGCAGATATATACATAATGGAGTACAGAAATACAATGTATAATTGCCTTATCAAAACTATAAGTGGTGGGCTGGCAAGATAGCTCAGTGGTCTAAAGCACCTGCTTAGGCAAGCTTAGGCAACCACAGGGACTGTGGTTTGATCCCCAGCACCACATGCTGTGCCAGCCCCACTCCCAGGGCAGGCTGAGCCAGCTCTAATATAAATAAATAAATAAAGTTAAGAAAAAGTTAAAAAAAAAACTATAAGTAAAGGAAATAATAACAAAAAAAAAGCAAAACCCAGACTATATACTATGACGACAACAATATGCAATGTACTAATTACTATAAACATCCTACTAATCTGTACTGAAACTGTTTTATAACTATTCTTTTTTTCTCATTAAAATGAATAAAAATTTAAAAATAAATACATATTTAAAAAAAAAAAAAAGCCCAGACTATAAATAAGAAGGGTGCTATTATGTCTGGACCTAATTCTGTGTTTAAACAAAAATTATACCTATAAAACACAAAGTATTTAAGGCAATAAAATTAATCTTTACCTACATGTTATAATAATATCATAATATATAACTGGTTATATAGGGAAGAAAAGAGAATACGAATATGAGTAGCAGTTTGTACATATTAAAATACTTTAGACAATAATAAGAGAGTAGAACACAGGAAAGAACATAAAGAGGGTAAATTTTAAAAACGTAATTTTAAAGCTGGATAGCAAATGCAGCTTTAAGAATGGCTTTTAACTCAATACATTAATATGAATGTTGATACATGTATATAGAATGAAAGTAAATTTTGTATTTGTAAATACTTGCAAATAAAATATCTCAAAATAGCATTTCCTAAGATTAATCATTAGAGAAAGTTTTAATTATTGAAGACTACTAATTCTTACTTCTTGTCTTTTCTTAAGATCTTCTTTGGCTGCTCCAAAACGTTTGGTTAACCTTGCTATCTTGGCCTGAAAAGACACCAAAGTGAAATGAAAACCAAGTATTAGTATGGCAACAGTAAGAATACATGTACATGTAACAAGAAACCCACAAAAATGGGATCATTCAGAAGATAGTGAAGAACAAAGAAAGTAAGGCAAATTGATCATAAAATCTGTATTTAGAAAATATAGAAAGTCATAATAAAACTATCATGAAAATACTCTTACCTAAATTTCTTTTTTTTATGCACAAAACTGTGGATAGTTTCTTAACAAGCAGTACATTTCAATGGCAGCAATCCTGTTTTGTGCTTTTTTAAACAAATGGTTATAATCATATTTACCATAAATTACATAGTAGGCATACATGTATGTCATAGGATCTCTTGTCCAAAACTACTTGAATATATGAGTAACACACTAAATCATTTATGTGCAGTTTTTTCCCCTCAAATAGGCTGAAAGTATTCTGCTATTGTTAACAGTGCAAATGCTTTATTAATTTTAACATTTTCAAGAGTAGATGCAGGCTCAGATATTTGTCTTGTAAACATTTAATTTCATATTCTATTAATATTTAACAATATGAAATTACCCTGTTAATACTAAAATTTATGAATGAAATTACTTTATTGCTTACAGATATACTGCCTGATTACTTTTTTTTTTTTTACAAATTCATTTTTCCCATAAGCACTCCAACATTGGTTGCTTTCTGCCTGATTACTTCTTTTGCCCAAATATGTATCCAAAAGAAATGAGAGGAAGGGCAGAAAGACAGAGTATCACATCACCATGTGTACATTCAGCAGCACTTCTTTTCAGCCTTTTATTAAGGCACAGATGCTACATTTTCAAGACTAAAACTGAATATGTTCATGAGATTGTCTAAGGAAGAGCTCCTCCACAGAATCTCTTCTGTCTACTATAAAGCCATTCATATTATGACAATGAGTAATGGCTGGTCATAGTGGAATGTGTCTATATCCCTACCACTCAAGAGAATGAGGCTAAAAATGGAGTGTCTGAGGCCAATACAAGTTAAATAGTGAATTCAAGGCTAGCCTGGTATGCATAGCAAGACACACAGTGGGAATAAAACTGTGTGTTTTCTTATCATATGGAGCTTCACAATTGGACCTGCTTTATAAAATGAAGCTCCATTTTTCTCTATCTCTGTAACAGTTTGTTATCTGAGATATGAATTGCCTATTCTTAAAAGCTCTCTGGATTTTAGGGGAGATTTATTGTTTGTTTTTGATGCTGAGGACCAAAATGGAATTTTACTTCTGTAAAACTTGCCTACTTTATTTGCATTTAATCTTTTCCTTATTTGAGGTTTAGTGTGTTATTTTGTCCTATAGCTTGTAATGAACATATAATGGATTTTTACTTTTTCAATTTTTTCACTTAAATAAATAAATTTAAGATTATAAATTTCCCACTGCTTTGTGTTTTGATTATAACACACAGTTTTTTGTTTTTGTTTTTTGAGCCAGGATATCATTATGTACTCTGGGTTGTCCTTGCCTCACTATTTATTTATATTTCATGCCAGTAACAGGTGGTTTAGCAATCTTAAAGAACTGGGGTTCACAGACTAACTAGGCATAGTGAAGCAGCTAGAGCTGAAAGAAGGGCTGCTGAGAAATACTAACATTATTGTAAAACAATAACACAGAGAAATGTTTTTTCTTTCTCATCCAGTTTTCAACTGTGATTCAACTGGCCTTATATCACTTGTTTAGTGACAATTTCATGTCAAACCACAGAGTAGGGTTGAACAAAAGAAAAAAACAACCTTATACGAGTTTGCGTTCTCAAAAAGTTGTGACCTGAAGAGCCAGAAGCAGATCCTAATGGGCTAAACTCTCCCAAGGAGAGATAACACACCAGAGAGCCAGATTCCTGATGTTCTTATGGAAGAGGACTTGCCTTCCAAGCAATAACCACCTTCCCTTTCATCCTCCTTTCCTGGAAGCCAAAGATTTCAACCTGAATGGTAAACATAGTATGAAATTGTGTTTCTGGTAAATTAGGCACATTTTCTAAACTTTCTGCTGGAATGCATTAGGAAAGTTATCGGTGCTTCTGATAACTTTCATATAATACATAAGCCTTTATTATGAAAAGGTTAATTAAGTGTACATTGGATGGTCCAGAACACACTGTGGTTATTTCCATGACTTGTTAAGGGAAAAGTAATCTATACTTACAACCCACCTGAGTTACAATCAGCCCTGGAAAAAGTTTGTAAGTCAAGGATCCAATGTATATCAGCAACAGTCCTCAAAAAAACTAAAAGGGATAGAGTGCTTCCAAAGTCATTTATGGAAGTGAGCATCACTTTGATCCCCAAATCACATGTTTTCATCTAAAAAAAGAAATCTACATAAAGATCACCTCATTCATGAATATGGGCACAAAAATCCTCAATATTCTATTGGTAAAAAGAATGTAATAATCATCAAAACAATCATATATCATGACCAAATACTCATCCAAAAAAATGCAAAAATCACTAAGTGTAAGACATCACAGAAACAGAACAAAAACCACATAATCACGTATCAATAGATACAAAAACGGCTTTAGACACAAATCTCATAATGCTTCATGTTAAGAACCTTGAAGAAAATAAATATAAAAGGACCACCCATACCTGAATACAATTATTTATGGCAAAACCATGGCATATATCATATGAAATGGGGAGAAACTGAAAGCATTCTCTCTAAAATTAGGAACAAGAGTAGGATCCCCACTATCACTACTTCATTTCAATGTAATATTTGAAACATTAGTCAGACCAACCAAGCAAGAGAAAAAAGTAAAAGGGATGGACAGATAAGACAGATAGGATGAACTCACATTATCATTATTTGAAGACAACATGATACTCTATATCAATGGCCTAAAGTGCTCCATCAAAACCTTTTAGAATTCATAACTAACTTCATCAAAGTAGCAGGATACAAAATCTACACACAAAAAGCCAACTGTAGTCAGGCACACCAATAATGAACTCAGTGAGAAAGATATAATGAAAATTGCACCATTTCTGGTAGCATCATCAAAAATAAGATACTTCAGAATTAACCAAGAAAAGGGCCAGCTAGATATTCTGTGGATTAAAGTGCCTGCTCAGGCAGAGCACAGTATCTGGGATTCGATCTCCAATGTGCAGAGGCAGCCCTGCTCCCAGGGCGCACTGAGAAGGCGATTGACACTGGGCATGGTAGTGCATGCCTATGATCCCAGCACTTAGGAGGCCGAAATCAGGAGAATCACTAGGACTCTGATCTATGTAGTGAAACCCTATAGATCCTATACTAAATACATAATATAAAAACTTAAAGAAATAACCAACAAAGTGAAGAATTCTACACACTACAAAAAAGATTAGAGAGGACATCAGCAAATATAAAGATGGCCCCTGCTTCTGAATAGGCAGAATATTATCCACAAATGGCTCTTCCCACAAAACTGTTACCCAGATTCAATGCAGTCTCTTACCCAGATTCAATCAAAATACCAGATGCATACTTCACAGATTTGGAAAAAAACAATTCTAAAATTCATAATTAAATCAGAGGAAATCTAGAATAGTAAAAGCAATCTGGGCAACAATAGCAAATCAGGAGGCAACACAATCCCAAAAGAATATGATGGGGTTTCTGAAAAGCCTACTCAACAAATGATGTTGGAAAACTCACTTATCTATTTACATAAGGTTGATGGAAGATCCAAATCTCTCACCTACCATGTACTAAACTAAATCAAAATAGATAAAAAATTTAAACATTATAATAAAAACACTATGAGGGTCGGGAAGATAGCTGGGTGGAATAAGTGCTTGCCTGGTAAGTGCAAGGTTCTGAGTTCGATTCCTGGTACCACCAATCTGCTTTTGTGTACTTGAAGTCATGTACAGGAAAGGATTTTTTGTTTTGTGTTGTTTTGTTAGATAGGATTTCACTAAGTATTTCAGACTGGCCTCAAAACTCCATATATACTCCAGGCTGGCCTTGACCTCTGGCAATACTCCTGCCTCAACCTCCTGAGTATTGGGATTACAGGTGTACACCACCATGCCTGAGTAGGAAGGGATTTTTTTAAAAAACAGGACACCAACTACACAAGAAATAACAGCTAGAATCAACAAATGGGTTATCAAATTCAAAAGCTTTCACATAGCCAATGAATCACTTAGTAGAATAGGCAATCGACTGAATGGAAAAACTGTTTGCAAGCTATTCCTCAGACAGAAAACTAACATCGAGAATATATAAAAAACTTTTTAAAAATTACACCTATAATAAAAGACTCAATGAAGAAATTGGGAGCCCAGGGACCAACCAGCCAAACAGCTCAGCAGATTAAAGTGCCTGCTTAGGCAAATGCAGGGACCAAAGTTGGATCCCTGGCTTGCCATGCCAGCCCAGCCCCTGGGGCTCACCGAGAGGGTAATGAAGACTGGGTGTGGTCGTGTCCACCTATAATACCATGGCTTGGGAGGTTGAAAACAGGAGAATCACTATGAATCTGATCTACATAGTAAGACACTGTAGACCGTGTACTAATATACAAAAAAATAAATAACCCCACGATTTCTAGGTATATGTTTAAATGACTTGCAAATAAGTAATTTATGAAAATGTTCATAGCAACACTCATGCCAATAACCAAATTGGAAACAACTAAAATGTCCATTATCAGATTAATTCATTAAAAAAACATGGTATATATTATATATAGTACACACACACACACACACACCAATAAAATGGAATAGTCATTAAAAGGCATTACGTACTGAGGCATACTACAATTTGGATGCTATTCAAAAACATGCTTGACTAAAGTGGCTAGACATAAAGACATGTCACATGACTACTCAAATAAAACAAGTGTATTAATAAAGAAAGATTACTGGTTGCCAATGGCTAAGAGGTTAGATGAGAGACTCCTGTTTAATGGGCATAATATTTTGGGCTGACTAAAAAATTTGGAATGAGGATAATTATACAAGTTATAAATATACTGAATACTGAAGAATTGCACATTTTAAAGAGTTCTTTTGTTATCTGAATTTTATTTCTACAAAAATTCAAATTATCCTGAAAACAAAAAGATGGCAACTTAAGTCAGACTTGGTAATATTTAATCAAATGGTAGTATTTCAGAAAAATTACTGTGATATTTTGGAAGAACTTAAAAACTAGTACAGAGGTCCAGGAAGATAGCTCAGCAGAATAAGTGCCTACCTTGCAAGCATAGGGTCCTGAGTTCAGTCCCTGGTACCACCACCACCACCACAACAACTGAGACGTCATGTAAAAGGTTAGTACTATTACCAAGGAACTCAGTATCAATGACCTAATGGAAAGTGTAATGGAGGAGAAACTTATATAATGCTCAAGCCTCTTCTGCTATTAACTTTTAAAATTATTAATTTGGAAGATCAATAGAGCAATATATTATTAGTTTCCCACTATCTTGTCTATAGATGAGAGTTCTAACTAAAGCTAACTGGTCAAAATTGCCTTAACTACTTTGTCTTGTGCTTAGTGGAAAGACATGTTTCGTATCTTAATGATTAACTACAAGATTAGGTACTCCTGGGAAAAAAACTAAAATGACATGACTCAAAAAGATTATTAATCGTAACTTCTCTCTAGATTTATAGAACTGAGAACATCTGAGGGTCTTCAGGAAACATCAAAATTTGAGGCCAAGAATTTGCTAATCTTGTTCTTTCATTAAAAATGGAATGATGTTTGTTAGGAAACAAATTTATTCAAAAACTACCAAAACCACACACACACACACACACACACACACACACACACACACACACACACGGGACTAACTTAGGAGACTGGGGTTGATTATGATGCCAGTAATATTCCAGTAGAAAAAGAGAAAAGAAAAATTCCAATTTACAGAAATGATTATGCAGAGCTTGAATATATACTTTAGCATTAGTCTTTTTGCCCAGTGTCCCCATTCTTTTCTTTATTTTGAAGAATAAAAACAAAAGCAAAAACAAATAGCAGAAACAAAGACAAACAGGGTAACATACAGCAATATATATGTTACAGATTTTGAAAACATGAGTAGCTAATTAACAATGGCTATTATAGTAGCCATTTTTATTGTCAAATCTATTGCTCAGATTAACAGCTATAGTTGTTTTGTTTTGGGGTTTTTGTTTGTTTGTTTTCCACTTCCTTAAAAATCATTGCACTTGAGTTCTCTGAAATAGAGCTTTAAAGATGACTGCTATTTCATCAGGGTCAGTCCCTGAATAAAATGGATTTCCAATATGGTATAGTAATGCAAGACTTTGTCAGGCTAACACAAGAAAACCTGTAGTTCAAGCCCAGTATAAGCAACTGAGCAAGGCCCTATCTCAAAATTTAAAAAAAAAAAAAAAAAAAAACAACTAAAAAACAAAACCTGAGCCGGGCGTGGTGGCTCACGCCTGTAATCCCAGCACTCGGGAGGCTGAGGCAGGAGGATTGATGCGAGTTCGAGACCAGCCTGGGCTACAAAAGTGAGCTCAGGACCAGCCTCAACTGCATAGTGAGACCCTGTCTTAAAAAGACAAAAAAAAAAAAAACCCACCTAATTCCCTTCCATTAACTCTTTTATTTTCTTGCCTTTCCAATATTAGCTTTCTAGCAGCAAGCAGATGAACTTGAGTCAAGTAACAAAACTAACCAAAAACAATCTTCCAGGAAAAAAAAATAAATAAATAAAATAAATTAAAAAAAAATATATATATATAATATTCAATATAATATATATAATATATAATATATATTATATAATAAATATATTATATATCAAATATATATTATAAATAAATAATATTTGGCAACTCACTGTATATATAAAATGACCAAGAGGAATTATTTGCAAGAACTCAAGAACTGCCAACAAGAACAGTGGGAAGATGTTCCTTCTAAAATTCTCCTGAAATTCAAAGCTGTCAGTAACAAGACTAACGAGTTATTCATTTGTGAAAATCACTATTTTCACATTGAAAAGATTTACTGTAAGGCTACAAAGAAACACCAAAGCTGCCGGGCGTGGTGGCGCATGCCTGTAATCCCAGCACTCAGGAGGCTGAGGCAGGAGGATTGGTGTGAGTTCGAGACCAGCCTGGGCTACCAAAGTGAGCTCAAGGCCAGCCTGAACTGCACAACAAGACCGTCTCAAAAAGACAAAAAAAAAAAAAAAAGAAAAAGAAACATCACTTATGACAAAATGAATGAAATTATTATAATTATCACTTTCTTAGTTTTGCTGGCCAGAAGCCCTGGTACTATACCTTAGTATATACGTATGTTTAATAAAAATGAAAAGCAGGGCTGGCAAAATGGCTCAGCAGTCTAAAGCGCCTGCCTAGAAAAGTTTAGGCAACCGCAGGGACCTTGGTTCCATCCCCGGCACCACATGCTGGGCCAGCCCCACCCCCAGGGCAGGCTGAGCCATCCATAACACAAATTAATAAATGAGGTTAATAAAATAAAATTTAAAAAAAAATGAAAAGCAAGTATTAACAAATATGTGTTTATATTCTTAAGCATTCTTAAAAATGCCATGGAATAAGTAGATTAATATAAAAAGAATCACTTAAAATATTATTTACTACTAATTATGGCATACTAGATGCCAGGCTTTCATCAGTGTCCAAAAAAAAAAGACTAAGCGCCAACAGGGGCCGGCGAGATAGCTCAGAGGACTACGTGCCTGCTTAGGCAAGAGCAGGGACCATGATTCAATCCCTGGTACCACATGCTGAATTGACTCTGATCCCAGATGTGCTGAGCCTACCACCAAGACCAGGAATAGTGGTGCATTCTGGGAAGGCTGAAAACAGGAGGAACACTATGAGTACAAGCTGCGACCAAATGCATTAAAAAAAAAAAAAAATGGACACACCAGTAGGGTAGATAGTTTAGTGGTCTAAGTGCCTGTCTGACAAGTGCAAGGACCTGGGTTTTATCCCTGGTACTGCATGCTGTCACCGTGCCAGCCACTGAAACTGGGCATGGCAGTGCACATCTGTAATCCCAATTCTGTGCAGGCTGAGACAGAGGATTACTACGGGTGAATCATATCACTTAAAAATTCATTAAAGGGGGCCAGCCAGATAGTTCAGCAGATTAAAGCGAATGCTTAACCCAATTGCAGGGACTGGAAGTCTATCCCAGATGAGTAATGCTGGCTCCACCCCTGGGGTACACTGAGGCCACTACTAAGACTGGACATGGTGACACGGGTCTATAATCTCAGTACTTGGTAGGCTAAAAACCGGAGGATCACTACAGGTCTGATGTGTATAGTGAGAGACACAGTAGTAAATACACTTTTTAAAAAAGTTCATAAAGGAACTGAAAAAACCATTACCTCAGCATCATTACAAATGAAGTTATTTAAAATAAAGTAATCTGGGCTGGGGAGATAGCTTAGTAGAGTAAGTGCTTGCCTTGTAAGCACAAAGGCCTGAGTTCAATCCCCGGTTCTGAAAAAATTAAAAAATTTTAAAAATAAAAAATAAAGTAATCCAAGTAAGGTGCAGATTTCATCTAATAGAAATGGTATATGGAAGGAAATTTAAACACAAGCACATACTTCATGAAAGTAACATAAGAGATTAAGATAATGTTTCTACACGGCAAAGAACATCAAAGATGTCAACCAATCAACAGAAGCTATAAGAGAAAAATAGAACAGAGTCCTCCTGATGCCATCAACCCTCAAAGGAATGAATCCTAACTCCTTTTTCTTATACTATGATCCTCAGAAACTGAGATAATACATTTCTGTTAATGAAACCACCCTATTCCTGGCACTACTTTTACAGCAGCCCTAGGAAATCCATACAGACCTCTTTTACTACCATTTATAATTTAAATGAACATTATAATTAACTTCAAATAAAAATCCAGAAAATAGTTTATAAAAATGATGGATGACTATATGATCTAAGGCAGCATACAAACCTGTAGTTCAGTAAGAACAGTCTTGTGCCTCTTGTTACATTCAATCTTTTCCACTCGTGTTTTCAATTCTGCTAAAGTCTTATCAAAGACAGCACACTGTAATGCACACAATTTTTCTTCAAGCAACCAGTGCATGACCTAAAGAAATACACATTACTTGGTTATGCAAAGGCAATTCAGTAAGTAAAACACATTGTTTACACTATTAAAACAGCAATACATTAACAAATTTAACAAAATATGCCTAATTTAATACTAAAAATAAATTTTTCCAAAGGATGAAAATTTGAAAAGAATTTCAAGTTTAAGTGGTTTTTTCCCATATTGTCTTGCCACATTTAAACCACTTAAAAGAAACTGGTTAAAGAACCAGATTTTCTTTTCTCTTTTTCCTTTTTTTTTTTGTCTTTTTTGAGACAGGGTCTCACTATGCAGTTGAGCTCACTTTTGTAGCTCAGGCTGGTCTCAAACTCCCACCGATCCTCCTGCCTCAGCCTCCCGAGTGCTGGGATTACAGGTGTGCGCCACCATGCCCAGCTAGAACCAGATTTTCAATGTTCTACTGTTACAGACTGATATTCCATGAGATACACTAAGGATGTTACTAATTACTAATTATCACTCTATAAAATATTTTTAAGTTTACAAAATTCCCATCTCATGGACTCCTAATACACTGGACAACAGCATATATCCAAGAACTATTATCCAAGTTAACAATGACCTAAAGAAAAAGTCACAATGCACATAAAAGTTTTCAAAACTCTTTTATATGTTTATACAAGTCTAAAACCAATGAGGAAACATCTCTATATACCACAGAAAAGTTTATGTATAGGGGTGAAGAGCACTTAAAAAAACTTTTTTTGTTAAATCTTTTTATTTGGTACTATCTCAGCCTCCCAGTACCAATATGCCCAGTTTTGGTGGCTGCTATAGTACACCCAGGGGTCCAGGGCTGGCACAGCATGCAGTGCTGGAGATAAAAGCCAAGTCCTTCCTTATCAGGCAGGCGCTTAGATCTCTAACCTATCTCTTTAGCCCAAACAGCACGTTTGTATTGCTTCATTCTTTCTATTTCTAGAAAATGTAGATATTTATACTGTATCTTAATGAAAGAACCTTGATAATAATCTAAGCATGCTGGTACATGCCTATAATGGCAGCACTCTGAGGAGGCTGAGGCAAGAGGATCCTAAATTTCTGAGAAACAGCAATTTTGTCAGATCCCATCTTAAAATAAAAATTTTAAAGGTCTAAGAAGATAACTCAGAGCCAAAGCCCCTTAGTTCTGCTCCTAGTGTCTCTGAAACACATACAAACCTACATAATAAGATTTTACCATTAACAATACACAACTTAGAAGAACCAAGTTTCACATGCTTCCCTACAAAAGGCACTTGCTATAGAGATGTGTGTGTGCGGTCTGAAAATATATAAAATCCTGAGTATTTTCATTATTTGTATCTCTACCCTAAAAGACATAGGATGAAGTTTCCAAAATCCTTTTATGTTCCCTGTTGCTAGTCCTTCTAAAGTCCTGCCTTTATCAATTTCAATACCAACTCTAAATCATATGACAATTATTTTAGAAGCAGACTTGTACCATGAAATGAAATTATGAAAATTAAAAAATATTAATATGAGACACTGATGTTTTCACTATAAAATGAAGTTCAGTATGGGAAGAACAAGTTCAAACACCAGATCAATTTTGTTACAAAAGAAAATAAATATGTATCAATACGTTTTCCTCCTACTGTGAAAATCAATTAGTCTCTCAAAAATAAATTGTGTGACCAAAAAACAGTTTAGATGGAATTTTAAGGTTAAATTGTTGGGGCAAGTGAGATGGCTCAGTGGTCTACGGCATCTGCTTAGGCAAGCTTAGGCAACTGCAAGACTGTGGTTCAATACTCAGGACAGATGCTGCACCAGTCCCATCCCCAGGGCAGGCTGAGCGGGCCATAACATAAAATTAAATAAATAAATGAATTAATTAATTAAAGGTTAAAGTGTCAATAATAACCATAGATTTTTTTAAGCTCAGCTACTTCCTTCAAGTCTCTTTTGGTGATAAACTTGGTATGTCAGTGAAAGAGAGCATACTACAATATGAAAAACTTAGAAGAATAGAGATAGTGGTGCTTTTATTTACTACAGTTTTTAATCATTTCCTACACCTTTTGAAGCTTCTGGTTAATGTCTCCTTTGGCTGTAATCTTTACTTGAAATTCTGCCTCATATTCCTCTTCAATGTAGCGTCGGCAACGTTTGGCCTGCACATCATCCATGTCTTCTGATTTAGAACGTTTCCTTCCAAGAAATTCACCTGACAACAAAAAAACTCCAGAATGATTAGCCAGGTGTTTTCATTAAAAGTTTTCATATCTATTCTCCATATTGACCAAAATATAGTCTTAATCTACCATAATAGCATTCTCATCCAATTACTTTGTTTTGCAGGCTCTGAAAAATATACAGTTTTTAGCTTTCAAACTTAAAATGATTTTCCATACACTACGTAAAAACATTATAAGGGTTGAATAACATACAGTATAAAATATAGCAAGCTTTTCCTTGAAATTTCATAGTAATATGGAAAATTAGGTGCAACGGCACACACCTACAAGCTCAACTACTCAGGAGGCTGAAGCAGGAGGAGTCCAATTTCAAAGCCAACCTGGGCAATGTATCAAGGCCTCTCCTCTCTTTTGGCAGTAGAAGGAATTGAATCCAGGAAGCATTGAACTATATTCGGATGGGAGAGGAAGAGAGAAATAGAAAGGGGAACAGAAGGGAAAGGAAGGGCATGGAGACTGTCTAGCAGCTATGTCTTACAGAATGCAGAAAGCATCTCATATTCTTTCCCTTTGGTAAATTCTATAGTGTAAATGAATCCTCCAACAAAATACAATAATCATTCTGATGTCACAGATTTCTATCAACTGTACATAATTTGAACTGCATCTCCTCATTAAATACAGGAAAAATACTTAATCATCAACCTTAGGAAAGTGACATTACAGTAACAATTCTTAGTACATTCTAAAAATTTTCAAATATATAAAAGTAACTAATGTTATTATAAAAATGCAACTGGTAAAAAGTGGACATTCAAAGATCTTCACATATAACTGCTATTTCAAATAATAACATTCATAAGACCATATGTAAAATTTTTCTGGTTTTATTCAATATATAAAAACTTCAAGCAAAAAAACCCACACATAATTAGCTGGGTATAGTGGTGCATGCCTGAAATCCCAGCACTAGGGAGACCAAGGCAGGAGGACTATTTCAAGTTCCAGAGTGAGTTCAAGGCCAGCCTGAACTGCATATAAGACCCTCTCAAAAAGACTAAATAAAATAAAATCCTCACAGTTCTGAAAGACAAATTTCCTCCTATGACCAGACCAGTATTTTTGTGCCTATTATTTAAATTCCAGTTCTAATCTGTAACTTCTCTTATAATAACTTACCTACGGCCCTACTTAGAGAACAAGATGACAGGGAGAATTACAGAACTCTGGTTGCCTGACAGCTAGTCCATTGAACTTCCTAGCAACCTAACAACACTCATTTCTATCTTTTCCCTTTCTGTGGAGCTCTTAATGACCTTTAAAAAACTAAAATATATACCATCATTCACTTATAACAGCTCAGACAAAATTTTTAGTGCCATTCATTAAATAAATCTAAAGCAGTTTTTCTCAAGACAGATAAACTGTGAGCCTAAACCAATTTTTGCAGAAGAAAAAAAAATACCAGTTTTAAAAACAATGAAATATATACCAATACACTCAAGGGACTTGAGTCAGTTGCTCTTTGAAATGAGTTAATCATGGCTTAAACAGCAAATTTTTAAAATCATCTCATGGGTAGAAATGGACACTCAATGATCTTAAAACTAGAAACAATGGATTAGTTTTCCAACTACTCCAAGTTTGTTTCTACACACATACTTTTTTCAGAAGGTCTTTCATCTTCCTCATCTATCATTTGTTCTTCTTCTTCAGGTTTGCTGTTCTTTTCATTCTTCTCTACTTCTGCTACAATAAAAATAGAAAACAAATTTTTGTTTTCTACTCAATTCACAAAAGTTCATTAACTTGTAGTTTTTGGTAATTAGTTACCAAATGTTAACCTTTAATAAAACCAGTCTCAAACTTTTGTGACATAGGAACATCAAATGATAGAATGACTGTTCCACATTCAATTGTTCTATGATTTATAGTAAACTCAACATGGAACAATAATATCACATATTTTCTTGGGTAAGTGGGGTGTTGAGACAGGGTCTCACTATGTAGTTTAGGCTATCCTCAAATTCATTTTGCAGCCTATGTTTGCTTTAAACTTGCAACAATGCTCTTGCCTCAGCCTCCCAAGTACTGGAATTACAGTCATGCCACCATGACTGGCTAACATTATAGATCTATCTATCTATCTATCTATCTATCTATCTATCTATCTATTTATTTATTTATTTATTTATTTATTTATTTATTTATTTATTTATTTTTTGTGGGACCGGGGTTCAAACTCACGACATTGCACTTGCCCAGCAGGCACTTGTGCCTCAGAGCTATCTCCCCAGCTCCTATAGATCTTAAAATAAGCAATCTTAGTAATTTTCTCTCATTAATAAGATTAATAAAATGTGAAAACAGTATTATAAGGCACAGTTTCCGTGACATTTAATTGTTAAGACTAACACAAGTAACTGTGACAATTATCAAAATATTACAAACTACTAATGAATCCAAAAGTATGATTTTGCCCAGAAGGTGGAATGAAATTATTTTAATAGTTATAGGATAACTAACAAGGAATGGAGAGACTATCTTAAATGTAACAACCACTTAGGTAAAAATAACATCTGTTTTGGTAAGTGTTAACCACCAAGTTTGGTGTTCGACGTATATTAACCACACAGCCTCAGTGTAACAGTGATCCTATACTTGAAACATTTAAACACTTTTTTTCCTTATAAAGATGAAGAAAGCTGTGCGTGGTGGCTCATGCCTGTAATCCCAGCACTCGGGAGGCTGAGGCAGGAGGATTGGTGTGAGCTCTAGGCCAGCCTCAACTGCATAGTGAGACCCTGTCTCAAAAAGACAAAAAAAAAAAGATGAAGAAAATAATGTTCAGAAAGGTTAAGCAATGCTTGTAAGTGGTATATAAACTATGAAAGTGCTATCACCAGACTTGGCGGTGTAATCTGTAATCCCTGTACTCAAGAGGATGAGGCAGGAGGATTGTTCTAAATCTGACACCAGCCTAGGATATAAAGTGAGCGCAAGGCTAGTCTGAACTGCATGGCAAGTCCTTGTCTCAAAAAAAAAAGTTCTACCAAAAACATTGTTTTAAAAATTACAGGTTTGAAAAAATAAGTAAATACATAAAAATTGCTAAAAATTACAGGTTTGAGAGCTGGCCAAATGGCTCAGCAGATTAAAGCGGGGTTCGATACCCAGATTTGCCTTGCTGGCCCTGACACCAGAGAATGGTGAAACAGCAATTGAGACTGGGTGTGGTGAAGGGCGCCTGTAATCCCAGTTCTTAGGAGGCTGTAAACAGGCAGATCACTGAGTCCAATCTAGTAGTGAGACCCTGAACACCTTGTAGTCTCTTCCCTAAAATAAAAAGTAAAAAAAAAATTAAATTTCTATTTTTTCCCCTGACATACCTGCAACTGGCTCCTTGGTGGCTTCAATAAAACATAAAATATGAAATATTTTATCATATTTTACAGATACTATTAAATAAGCAATAAGATATACAGTAATATATATACATATACAGACTGCCAGGAGTACCAAACTTCTGACACTGATAAAATGCACAAAGTCATTGTGGTAGTTGATACACTGTGTCAACTTGAGGAAGCTTGGCTGGATGGGCTGGGGTTTTGGGGCTGTGGGATGTGGAGGGCTTGCCCTGGGATGTGATTGGTTCCACTCTAGGGCCACAGCAGCCCAGCCCAGGCTTGCCCTGGCTGCTTCCAGCCTGGCCCAACCCTGCCCTGCTTCCTTGGAGAAGTCCTCATCTTTGGAGGAGCTTGATTTTTTTGCAGCCAGGCCACTTTGGAGGAGCTCTACAACAGTACAGAATCTGAGTATGAACTGAAACTGCCACAAACTGTATAAATAATATAAAATAATATAAAATAAACCTTTCCTTCCTTCATTTTGAGTGTTGGGTATTTGTCCCAGCAATGAGTAAAAAATAACTAAGACAGAACTTAGCAGGAGTGGGGCCATTGCTGTGGCTATACCTGACAATGTGGATTACAAGCTTTTGGGAATGGCTTATGGAAAAAGATAGGAAAGGTACAGAGATGTAGGCTACAAGCAAAGCACTGGAACAGCTTTGGCTGTTCTGTTTGGGAGATTCTGGTCAGAACTCAGACCACAAGATTAGGTTGAAGCCTCCATATAAAGAATGGCTTATGAGCAGAGATAGTGAATTTTTGGAGTGGTCATCTACTTGCGAAGAGCTGGAAAAGCTTCGGCTGTTCGATAGAGATTCTGGTCAGAACAGACCAGAAGACTGACAAAAGATCAAAAGATCTGTCTGTAAAGACCAGGTTGAGGAGGTTTCTGCTGGGAAAAAGGACAGCATTGGTTGTTTGACTGTAGATTTGCATTATGGATTGGCAGAAGCCTTATCTGCATTCTGCTCCTGTCCAGAGACTTTGCCTGAGACTGAAATTAAGTACAGTGGACTAGTTAATCTTGAGAAAGAAATTTCAAAGCAGCCAAATATTGGGGCAATGGCATGGTTGCTATTGGGGGCTTTTAGCCAGATTTATGTTAAGAATGAAGAAAGAGCAAAGAGCCCAAAAGGATGATATAAAATGTGAGTTTGGCCAGGAAGGAAGTGCCAAGAAAGCTGTGGAATGTGCAGATAGAGCTGAGAGGATCTCCACTGCTGAGAAGGAACAGGGGAGTAAAAAAGATGTACTGAGGGCATCACAAGAGGTAGCAGGTTCTAGCACTTTGCAGCTTCAGAATCACAAGGGTGGGGCCTGGCGGGATGGCCCAGTGGTCTAAAGCGCCTGCTTGGGGAAGCTTGGGCGGCTTCATGGACCGCGGTTCGATCCCCGGCACCACATGCTGCGCCAGCCCTGACCTCGGGGTGGGCTGAGCCGGCCATAAAAATGAGTGAATAAACAAACAAAGGTTCTGAAACAAGAATAAAAATAATAAATAAAATAAAAAATAAAAATTCTTAAAAAAAAAAAAAAGAATCACAAGGGTGAGGAACTTTGCTTTGAGGAGAAAGCCACAGAACCCCATGTTCCAGAATGGAGGCAGCAGCCACACCAGGTTCCAGAATGGAGATGGTGGCTATACCAGATTTCAGAATGGCACCAGCATAGAAAATGCATCCCTTGGAATCAGGGTCAGAGTGCTCAGCGATCCAGGCACTCGACCCCTACAGCTAAGAGTAAAGAAAGCCTGGCTACTGCTCCAGCTAGCAGCAACCCGTGGCATCATCCACATGGGTATATGCAGAACACAGGATTTCTGAGGTTTAAAAGGTTTCCACCTAGATTTCAGAAGGCCTGGGCGGCCACGCAATGTGCCCTTGAGAGGGCTATGAGTAAGAAGCCTATTTGGAGGAAACCTCAGAAGTGTGAAAAAGCCAGGAATGTGGATGGTCTACGAAAAGCTGCAAAAAGGGAGCAAAGAAGGGCTGAGAGAAAAGCCATGAGAGTTACTAGCAGAAGTGTCACAGGGGTGGAGCCATGTAAGACATCTGGAGCTCACAACTCATTATAGGTTGCATCGGATGTTCTACATGGAACTACAAGAGTTAATGTTTGCCCTTCTGGATTTTGGACTTGCCCTGGTCCAACTGTTTGTATCCTGCTATGTATACCTTTTGGAATGGCAGTACTTATTTTGTGCCTTTGAATGTGGGAAGAGTTTAACTTCATTTGTACAGGGGCTCACAGCTAAGAGTGTGCCTTAAATCTTAGGGGCTTGGGGCTTGGACTTTTCAGCATTGCTGAAAGTGTTAGGACCAAGGCAACTCTTAGACATGGACTAAAATGCTTTTTACATAAAGGGAGTTGCATGAGTACTTGGGGGGGGGCAGGGGCAACATTTCATGGTTCTAATGCTATACAATGTTAAAGTTGTAAAATGTTTAAGCTTGTCTATGTACCTGTAAATAGGCTTAAAGAAATATGTGTACTGTTGCCAAGTTGACAAGGGGTGGATTGTGGTAGTTGATACACTGTGTCAACTTGAGGAAGCTTAGCTAGATGGGCTGGGCTGGTTTCGGGCTGTGGGGTGTGGAGGGCTTGCCCTGGGATGTGATTGGTTCCACTCTAGGACCACAGCAGCCCAGCCCAGGCTTGCCCTGGCTGCTTCCAGCCTGGCCCAGCCCTGCCCCACTTCCTTGGAGAAGTCCTCATCTTTGGAGGAGCTTGATCTTTGCAGCCAGGGTTTGGAGGAGCTCTGCAACAGCACAGAATCTGAGTATGAACTGAAACCACCACAAACTGTGAGCTAAATAAACAAACCTGCCGGGCATGGTGGCTCACGCCTGTAATCCCAGCACTCGGGAGGCTGAGGCAGGATTGGTGTGAGTTCGAGACCAGCCTGTGCTACAAAAGTGAGCTCAAGGCCAGCCTGAACTGCATAGCGAGACCCTTTCTCAAAAAGACAAAAAAAAAAAAAATTTAAATAAATAAATAAACCTTTCCTTCCTTCATTTTGAGTGTCGGGTGTCTGTCCCAGCAATGAGTAAAAAGTAACTAAGACACTCATTAAATCACAAGGTGCAATTAGCTGTGACATTTTTTTTTTCTTATATAGACTTACATTATGTTTTTCAAAGGACCTGCCCCATTGTCAAATTCTATATAAATACCTATTTGATAAATGAGTAAAATTTATCTCGAATATTATTCCATGTTGCTTTTGAAATGCAAATTTCCTATCATTCTCATTTAAACCCCTCCAACAGGTTCATATTTCCCTCACAGTATTTAGTACTGTAACAAAAGTCCTTCCTTTGTGAGATGATGTTTCTCTTTTATCTTCAGGGATGCATTTCCTCCACCAATATGACTTGTTGTGCCTCAGTCATCACTTTTGCCTGATAACTGTGGTGAGAACACTTAATACTGAATTCTACATCTATTCTGAAGAAAGTGCCAACATTTCCTACTACACTGAATATGAGATGCTAATAGAGAAAAATGGTCCCAAATTTTCTGATCTGACTAGGTAAGATGGCACTGAAAATAAAAGCAATAAAAGTCATCAAAACCTTGATAAGCCGGGCGTGGTGGCGCACGCCTGTAATCCCAGCACTCGGAAGGCTGAGGCAGGAGGATCGCTGTGAGTTTGAGACCAGCCTGGGCTACAAAGGTGAGCTCAAGGCCAGCCTGAACTGCATAGTGAGACCCTGTCT
>PVJA010037695.1:0-20166 GCA_004027025.1 Myocastor coypus | reverse complement strand
GCATGGGAACTGTTGACAGAAAACAGCCATTTCCTGGTGACCTCCATGCATGCCGTTTGCTGTTTCTAGGCTTTTCTGTGGGCTGCAGTGAGTTCCCTGAGCCACAGTCAATTACGTGGCACCACTTACTGGCCTTCTTCTCTCCTTGCTCACATCCTCAGTCTCTGAGATTGCTTCCTATTAGCAGTAGTTCCCCTGGGAAACAGACCTCATGCTCTTGAGGTTTTATTTAAGGGAGGACTGTTCTTCCCTATCTGCAGAACCAGATCAAGAAGTGGTGAACAAAGAAAACAGTTGAATAACAGCGAGTTGCCATTAAATAAGCATGCAAAGAGCTCAGGGTTGCCCTGGCCTCTAGACCCTCACATTTAGAAGCTAAGGCCAAGCTTTCATATCCCCTGCACAACCCATGGGCTGTGAACTCCAGCCAGGAGAGGGGAGCTTGGATGAGGATCTCTTCACTGAGATCATGACCTGTAGGACAACTCAATTTAGAGTCACTTGCATCCTACATTTACCAGTGTAGAGGAATATGAGTTGTGCAATAAAGCATCTAATGTAGCTGCTGATAAGCTACCTGCACTAACGTCTCAATCTGGGATGGCCTTTTATGTCAACCTCCTAGGGCTTTGAGGTATTCAAATTAAACATGGCTCTGAAGTGAATCAATGAGGGTCTTTCTGCATGAGATTAACATTAAAATTACTGTAAAGTAGTTGGCTAAACATCACCATAGAACCTGGGGCCACTAGCAGCAGGGAGAAATTTGTCCCTTTTATCTGTCTCAGTAGATCTCGTCCTCCTTTGAGCCTCACTGTTGGAGCTTCCACAACATTTTGCAGTTTCTGCCTTGCAATTGGGTTGTACACCATCTGCTCTCCTTATTCTAAGACTTTCAGACTTGGACTAAATCATGTCTCTGGTTGTCCTCAGTCTCCAATGTGCAGATAGCAGATAATGGCAACTCTTACCCATCATAAATGAATAAGCCGATTTTTATAATAAATATAGATACATAAGATAAACACATCAATGCACAGATGATATAGGATAGATCATAGAAAATGATAATTTTATGTTGATTCTACTTATTTTTTAGTGTACTTTTTTATTTTTAGACCCTTGAGCAGTGCAGCCTCTAAAGTTGGCTTCTGAGGAAATTCAGTGTAAAACACAATGCTGCTATTTCTTTACTGTCACCAGGGTGGGTGACAGGAGATACAGACCTCGTTGACATCTACATTGAGAAGGTTGACTTCAGGATCTTCTCCGAGTCCTCTCTTTGAGCAAACCAAGAGCCCCAAGCCACTGAGACCCAGAGACATCATCCAGGCTAAAGCAGCTGTGGTTGTCTCGTACTTGGCTTTCAAATGTTCCATTTCCTCTTAGATGTTGGCCAGGGAGCTCCTTAGTTAATCTTTGATATTTCAAAATTTGAAGTATATTCCTTGAAACCTTATCTAAATGTCTTAATTTATTGCTCCCAGAAATAAAAACCTCTTGATAAAAATTATAAAATTGCTTAGTAGCCAGTCAATACTAAAATGGGCCATTTTGAATTGGAAAAATGATGTATAACACTTAGTTCTCTTCAAAGAAGATCTCTGAAAGGATTTCAGGCTCCTGCAACCTAATCCTCCTCTCCCTGTCTTTCCCTGTCTCCCACGCCCAGCACTGTCCAGAGAAATCACTCCATCCTCACATGGCCCTTCCTTCCCAGGGGGAAATTCAAGGATCTTAAATTGTCCCACATTATGACCTTGGACAACTCACCTTCATCCAGTATGTTTTCAAATTTCTCTTACTATTAAAAAAAAAAACAAAAAAACTGAAGCCTTTAAACTTAGGATCAAGAAAAGGATCAGATCTTACACAGTCCTCTTTATGCCACCACAGAAAAGCTGATTTGCTTCATTAAAGAGTGACTAAGAGGACTGTAGCAAGTTGCACAGAGGTGACCACATCTATCTTTGTGTGGCTTACTTCCAAGGTTTATAATATATGGCCTTGCAATTTTTCAGTAGCAGATGCCTAAGAAACAGCAATTCTCTGTGCTTAAAATCAGATTAGAAAATTATAATTATTATATATACAACTCAGCTTAGAAAATGACATTGATATTTTGACATATTAAAAGTTGAAGGGAGCCTGGCTTGGTGGCGCACGCCTGTAATCCCAGCACTCGGGAGGCTGGGGCAGGAGGATCGGTGAGAGTTCGAGACCAGCCTGGGGTACAAAACTGAGCTCAAGGCCAGCCCGAACTGTACAGCGAGACCCTGTCTCAAAAAGAAAAAAAAAAAAAAAAAAAGTTGAAAGGAAAATAGTAAACAAATTACCAATTTTATTTTGAGTTCTAGAAGAAATTCAATTCCACAAGGTAACTTACATGGATGGAGGTCTGCATGTTTTGCAAGCTCTGCTGTATTCCATAGTTTCCAGCTGCACTCACTCATTGTTTCTGTGCCATCTTCACATTTCCTCTCCCGGTGCTCTTTCAGGAGCACTAGCCCCAAGCGCAAGTCTATCGATTTCAAGTAGAACATTCTGTCAATGTTTGCAAAGGCAAATATAATGCCATGAAAATATTGCTCCAAAAATATTGAAAGGAGGCTAGGAAAAATTAAGAATTAAGAAGACATTTTGGATGGCAGATATGTGACTTTTCTGTTCAATGTCTCCTACCTTAATATTGTTTCCACTTTCCTTTAAATATTAACATAAATGAACAAGATCCTAAGTGCTTTTAAACCATGAGATAATAATTATGATTGGTTCATCTCTTTTTATCAGTAATGCAATAATTTTAAAAGTAAATCCATTAAATTAAATATCTTATTTGCCTTAATAACACTTTGTAATTTTTTCAGGATAATAGAAGTTTTGACTAAGTCAATAGCAAGCTATGCATGCTATTCTAATAATCTACTTCACTAGGACTTTTTCAGAAAAGTGCTTGCAAAAATGTATTAAAATTCTTGCGATGGTTTGCTCCATGTAAAACCACTGATCTTCTTTCTCCTCAGAGTCTTCATTATCATGTGACAGCACTTGGCCTTCTGAGCTCCCTGGCCTCAGGTAGACCGCAGTCACAGCCTGGATTGCGGATGTTCATCCTTTAGGCGCTGGCCTTTGTGTTTAGGCCTGAGCTAGACAGGGAGAACAGAGGACAGGTGAGCAGGACAGACTGAGAGCTAGAAGGAAATGGCAAAGAATTTCAGACACTCGAGAATTCATTTATCAATACCCATGATTTAAAAGATACCTGTCAGAGGACAGGTGAGTTTCTTTAGGCACCATGCCCAACCCACGCACATGGACACACACATACACACACACATACACACACACACAACCTTGAGTATAGGAGCCAGAAGCCTCTACCTGACTTCCCTGCTGCCATCCTCAGCTCACCCAACCCCTGCCACTCGTCACTAACATCTCCTTGCCCCAGGACTGACCACACTTTATGGCCAACAGGAAGATCTCTATTCTTGTCAAATGGGAGGAGTGCACCACTTCTCTCCCACCATTTTTCCCTTTTGTTTTTCCCTGTGTCTCCCATCCAGCAATACCCATAAAGGTTTCTGCATCCTTACATGGCCCTTACTTTCCAGGGGAGGCTTCGAGAACTTCACAGGCCATTCTTAAATTTCCTTACACTGTAGCTTTGGACAACTCAGCTCACCTCACCTCTGTTCACTATATCACTGAGTATCCTCTTGAGGTTTCTGATGGCAAATTTAATCCTTGTCAGAGAAGAGTGAGAATGTCCCAGAACACCTATTGGGCTGACCCAGTCTTTCTTCGGGAATGTTTCCCAACTCTGCTAATCTGCTCTTAAGAGGGATCTTCTTTTGCAAAAGTATCCGTTAAGAGCCAGATGAGGCAAAAATTATGATCCTACTTTATTCTATTTTTTTTAAATTTATTTTTAAATTCTCCTTTGGTATAGTCTCAACACAATTCAGACTTCTAGTGATGATCCTATCTCAGCCTCCCCAGTGCTTTGATTACAGGTGTGAGCCACCATGCCCAGTTTTGGTCCAGCATAGTATGCCCTAGTAACCCAGGGTCAGCACCACATGTGGCACCAGGGATTGAACTTGGGACCTGGTGCTTGCCAGGAGGCACTTAAACTATGGAGCTATCTCCCTAGCCTATGATTCCATTTTATCCCAAAGAAACGGACACATGAAAGATGAGATTATATTTCTGAGTTTCTCAGTTATCAGTAACCCATGTGGTCTCTACTTCACGTCAAATCCCAATAGGAGGCTAATACAGACCAAGCACTTGTGCGTAAACCTGAGTTAGAAGTTAGCACTGTCTTTGTTCTGAGTAGGCATTATTAAAATGTTGGCATGCTGACTCCATAGAATTTGTTTCTCTGCCAGCACTTTCCAAAGTGAACTTTGATATGAATATTTTGACATGGGTTTCTAAAAGAATATCTTCATATAGCACAGCTCAATGATAGTTTTCAACACACTCTATTAAGAATCCCTCACCCACAGCTAGTCCCCTTCTTCTCTGACTCTTATTGCTAGTATGGAATAGCATCGCCTACCCATTTCTCAGAATCAGAGAAGTAATTCTGACTTACTGAAACTTCCCCGATTTAAATCTTGAGCTTGTCTGACCTATCTAATGATTATTTTCTCAAGCAGCCTTGGAGCTCTGAAACACAGTGAGAGCCATAGGCTGAATGATGAGCCCTCAGGTCTTCACGAGTGCCACTTAACAGAAAGTGGCAGGACAAAGCCTGTAGTAAATGGGTTTTGAATTGCCATCAGTTTCTAAGAATAAAGGCCACGTTTATTAGTTTCTGGATGTTCTGAACACGTGAAAAAAGTAAGATAAAGCCTTACCACAGAAAGGGCCACCTCGGCGAATTGAATGAGGCTAACTGGACAAAAGGCAGGAAGGATAAATGTGTGAGAAACATCACCAGAGCACACATCGCCTGCGGTCACCAGACCACATTAAGAGGAACAGACAGGCAGCCTGTGGACTAAACAATCAGAACTTTGTCCCTAAAAATAGAAACTCAAAGGTAAGGAGTTGGTATGCTCCAGGAAAGGAGCAGAAATTACACCCGGGTCTGTGGTCTATGTTAACGAGAGGATGCTGGAGGGCACAGGGCAGATGGGAGTGATCAGCCCAGAGAAGGCGTGAGAGCTTCCGAGAAGATGCTGAAGCACTAGCAAAGAGTCAGAGCTGACAGGGAGGCCCTGCAGACGCCTCTCCACATCGGCTGAGTCAGCCTCTTGTTATCAGGCCCCACCAGCTGCTTTCCAAGCCTGACTAAAGGGAAGGGCAAGAAACACAAATGGAGAGTCAGGATTTTCTTGTTGGACTTTTGGGAGCCAATCTACGTGTCACAGCATCGAGCCAACTCAAATTTGGAGGCACGCTTTCCCCTCAAGGACCAACTTGTTTCATGCTAGAGAGTCCTGATACAAGAAACGTGTTATTTTGGCACCCTACAGTGACACATCTATAGTGGTACTGGTAGTGGTGACAGATAAACATGTGAACTGGGCCAAAACAGGAGAATGAATTGATGATGACACATAATGAGATTCCCTCAGGCGCATCCTCAAAACTCATTCTGAAGATTCTCAGAAATAAATGCATACATTACACAAGCATTTGGGGTTTGGCAACTTCCTGTGGTAGGAAATGTCAAAGTACTAAAGAATTATTGCTGTTAATTAGGCCTCTTTTACATCCATAGAATCCTGGGGCCTGAAGCATGAAGTATAAAAATCTCATTTAGAGAGAATACTACTAATAACACCAGCAGCAGCAACGAAATCTTGCCAATGAGAGGATGATAAGTAATTTTATAATTTAGAATTTTGATTTGTAAATTAAAGAATAGAAGTTAGATGCACAGAGTAGGTAAGGTGTCGGTCTTAGGTTCTTCGTGGCAAGAACCCTTGCCCGCCTTAGCTCACCTCAGCGCAGAGCGCCCCTCATGATGAAAGTCCCGCATGCTTGCTGAGTACGATGCTTTGTAGCTGGCTCTGATGTGACCTCCACAAATTGATAAACTCTCAGCCCAGTTGAGGAAAGTAATTCTGATGTTGTTGGAAAGCTAATCTGGTCTCTGGAGCAGACTTCAAAGGAAAACCTGAGTGCCCTTGCGGCATACTAAGTGATCTCGCTCCGTGTGGGTTGGTATCACAGCTATGTCCACACGAGGCCTGACTTCTAGCAGCTCAGTCAGAAATGAGAGAATCAAAGGAGCATTCTTTAAAGTGCGGGCATGCCGGCCCGCATCGCGACGGCGCGGGAGGGAGGACTCTCTTACATAACCCACCAGCAAGAAAGCTCTGCTCACATAATTAACCAGAGTGACTCTGCAGAGATTCAGCAACAGGCGCTGCTCTGAGCAGCCCTAATTCTTTAGAAAAGAATCCCAAGTTGCTGTGGCATCACGGACAGTTGATACCAGAGACCAAGGTATAGCTGTGTAGTCTTTGTTTTTCACAAATGTATTATATGAGGAATAATTTTGCGCATTATTACACAATTTTTACAATTTGCCTGAACTTTCTAGTTTATGGTGTTTGCCTCCAGTTAAATATAAACAAAACATGAGCCAAATTTATCTTGTTAGCTGCTTAAGGGTATCAGCTGGTCTATTAATGGTAAAATCATTTGTGCTTAAAAAGATAAAAAGTTTATTTAACCATCAACAAAGACATAAATCTTGGTAGATGATAGCTGATACATAGGGAGAGAGAGACAGAGAGACAGAGAGAGGAGAGAGAGAGACAGAGAGAGAAAATAAAGTTGAGAATCATCTGTGAACTCAGCAATCAGACAAGTGATACTTGAGTTTTTATAGATTCTTCACTGAGTGTGTGATTTTTTTTTTTTTTTTAACAGCTTCAGTTCTATAGGAGTAGTAATCATTCAGCCCCTACACTGGAATAGATGATAGAGGGGGCAAGAAATTCAGAACTGAAACATAGAACTGAGAGTAGTGTAGCTTTATGTATCAGAAATTTTTCCAATAAATAAAACATTGCAAATACTGTTCATTGTCTCAAATATGTGCTATCACCAGGCACAGCAGTCGGTGCATATACAAGCTTCCTGCAAGTTTTGTGATTCCTAATGGAATATGTTTACTATTCCAAGCATTGAAATCAATATCTGGACCTGCCATCTATATTTATTTAATGCCCCTTTGGGTTGTGTTACTCCTCTAGCATGGGACATTTAGGAATGGAGCATTTGCCTTACTTAGTGCTTTCTGTCTCCCCTCCTGAGCCTCACAGCGTCTGCTTGAACCTCAGCATGTGTTTCTTTGTTTGTTTGTTTTGCTTTTCCCCCCAATGAAACAAATATATCAAGATCTCAGGACCTTCTTGAATCATATAACAATTTAAGCATTGTGACTGCGCAGTCCATGATTGTGCATACCTACTGCTCTGTCACCGCATGAAGACCCTTTACTGCTGGGCTCTCTCCATGTTTTCTATAAAACACCCAAAATTTCTGTTGAAAAAGTTATTTTTTATATTATAAAAAAAATCCAGGGCCATGAAAATAACTCACTGGTTTAAGTGACTGCCTATATAAGTGGAAGGACACGGGTTCATTCCCTAGTACTACATCCTGTGCCAACCCCAACCTGGGGCACACTGAGCATGCCCATAATCCCAGTGCTGGGGAGGCTGCGACAGGAAAACCACTATAAGTTTGAGCTGTGTAGTGATTCCCAAATACATAAAATAAATTTTTTAAAAAATCCAATTAATCTGGAGCAACTTGAGCAACTAAATAGTGATGGATCATAACCAGCATCAAGATATAACACAATCGCCTAGAAATCCATGGAGCTAACAAGATAAATAAACATATAAATAAAGAGGAAGACAAATTTCCTTTTACATATTCCAAAACTATATGTAGATTCTCTGTCTTCAGGAGGTGGGGCCCACTGTTCTTTCTGTGGTCGGGCTTTGCGGTGATGTTCTCCCAAAGAATGGGGTGGTTGGTGGCTGGGGACAAGGAGGAACCCACAGGGAAAACCTGAGAAACACCTTGGCCAGGTGACCAAGGAGATCATCAGCAATGGGAAGGTGGTTCGCAGCATGTGTCCCTGATGTGTTGTGGAGAAAATCAAGCTGAAAGCTGTGGCCGTCCTCCTCAAAATCTAGATGTGCAGTTTAATTACAAAAAAGACATCAGAAATTAGCCCTTAGGGCTAATTCCCAAAACAGTTTCCCACAGCTCCCCGAAATAGGCAAAACCATCAAAAAGACAGAGACAGTGAAACTTGGTGTAGGGAAAGCTGAGGTGATAGAGCAATAGTGGAACCCGATGTCCAGGGTCAGATCCCGAAAGAGAAGAGGACACTGAGTAAAAACACTAAGAAATAGTGTGAAGAAAATATGAACTGCTTTCATCGTGGTCCAAGAGCTTTTGCTCAGAAGTCAGATGCCTCTCTGTAGAATTCTAAACTGTACAGGGACTGTGTCTCTCAAGTTGCCTCATTTATGTCATCGTGGTGTAGTGTCTATTGCCACCTTCCTATCACCAGCTGTCACTTTGACAAATGAGGGTATCAGACAGAAGGAGTTAAGACCTGAGAAGATAAGAAATTCTAATTTTTCTTACGAAAGAAACTCTGTGAGATTCAGGGTAAGTGTGGCTAGCAGGACGGATGTTGAGAGACACTGGTAGCCGTATTCACCACCAAGATCAAAAGAAAGCTCAGCCTGAAGATCAAAAGGAAGTCATGTCCCAGAAGAAGATCTACAGCCAGTGTCAGACAATCAGCATCTGGGATGCAGAAGACAAGACAGGGGCCAGACAGGGCAAACAGGACAGATAAAGAAATGCAGTAGGAAGCTTGGCATGGAACAGTAGTCCTGGAGATAAATCACAGAGGAAGTGCGGCTCATGAGATGGCATTGTTGTCTGGGCTGTGCCAGCCGTTACCAGAGATCACAGGGCTGACCTCAGAGCTCATGGTGGAGATGGAGCAGGCAGGACACATGGCACTGAACAAAATGTGGAGACTACATGTCCCTGACCACTTAGATCCATAACAGCTGGGAACACAGAGGGGAAGTAAAGGAAAGAAAGTGATGAACATTTGTTTGGTTCTAATTTATGAAATTCTGCTTAATGGTGATAGGTTCTCAGTGCAGCAGAGAAATAGGTAGAAGGGAAAGGGGAAAGGGACTTCATTTTCTTTGAGGACAAAGGGGAGAATATGGATGGGAAAGGATGAGGAATTCTCTCGATTGTACCAAAGGTAGGCTGAGGCTTTTATGGCCTTTCACTACAGATGCAGTTTGGAAGGGATGTCTAGATATACCTGAGGGAGTTGAGTGGGGATCTTCCTTGAGGCAGTGGGAAGGGTAGAGGGAAATTATGTCTTGGGCTAAGTTGGAGAAGAAGGAGGAGATGGTCTTAGGGAGACAGGCTTTTGTTTTAAGGGCTTCGGCTGTATGAGATGACCACCATAACGATTTTAGCAATTTATACCAGGGCCAGAACCTCCCAGTGTGCCTTCTCCGCTGTAGTCCTAGCTTGCTTTCTCCTATGCACCTCACACTCTCCCTTCAACCTTCCATATGTGGACCTGGAGAAGACTGACCTTGGAATGCCTCTGAGACCTGAGGCTTGAAGTACCATTAGTCCTTTATGCCTTGCTTTCACTTCTCTACTTTAGTTATAAATTCTGTAGCATTCCTTCCCATTTACTCATCACTTCTACAGTTATTCAGTCATGGTCTTCAACACCTTGGGTCCTAATGAAGACCAGAAATGACAGAAAGTACAGACAAAAGCTTTGAGTTCTGAGACACTGATCTGAAATAACCTAAAACTAACTGTGACCTCAGACTACGAATAGGTCTAGTCTATGTGACAGCTGGTAATTCCCAGGAAAACTTGCAAAATGGGGTTGGACGTTATCAGAAAAGGAGGCTGCCATGGCGTGGTCCTGCTTGCCATACAGGGTGGAGCAAGCAGAGGCACTGTCATAGTCCGTTACCCTCGTTTCTATACTTGAGAGAAACATAAATTTCTGAGATTCATGAATCTATCTCTCTCTACATAAAACCAATGTCCTCATTTTTTCCAGTTGAGACCATAATTTATGTAATAGTCAACCAAAGTCAGACTCCTAAATATTCCTAACAAACCATGTAACTGGCACATAATGATATGTAAGCATGCAGGGAAGAACATGTGGGAGCCACATGCAGCCACATGTTTGAACATGTCTTGGTAAACCACGTTGTTCTTTTGCTCCAGGTCTGTGCATTGTAGCATCCTAACGACACCCGTGAACTGCACAGTGCAGTGTGCAACCGCCACAGCTAATCTTAGGATTTGTTTTCAGGCAGTGGATTTTTCTTTACTTTGTATTATAGCTGTAGGGTAAAAAAACAAACAGAAGATAAAATATATCCTTGGATCCGTTAGCCTTTCTCCAGTTTGTCAAATGTGATTGGTTTAATTGGTACCTTCCCAATTATGCACATTGACATCTGTCATCCTCTCTCCTCCCAATTTGCATCAGTTGTTAAAAGTATTACATAAGCATTAATTATGTAATTGAATAATTAAATGCAGATGAAGTACTTTTGCTACCTAATAATATAGAAGTAACAAGGCTTGGAATAAAAAAAAAAAAACATTCAGCAAGCAAGAGAACGCACACAGTTCACTGCGTGTTTACTGTTGCAGAGCCTTCTACAGCTTAAATTTATTTTCTGTTCAAAACTTTGGACATTTTTTGGCTAAATCTTTGTGTATGTACCTTTTCACAAACTCAACAGGAATTTAATTATAAATCAATAATTAAGGTCACCCATATATTTAAGCAGGTGCCTGCATTTAAAAAATACATCATTAACTTCAAAGATTTTGAAATACAATTTATGGTACTAAATACATTCCTGCCTGAGTTCATCCCCACACTGGTAAATCTCTGACAGGGGAATGCTTGCCGCTACAGTGAATATCTATCTGTGCTTTCTGTATTTCTTATTCCCTTCCACCCACACTTCTGCAGTCCTCTTTCACAGCCTGGTGTGATACGTGCTTTTAGCTTGGACTGGCAATAGTCTTATGCCACTGTCGGTACACGAATGGCAGGCAGAACTCTACCACTTTCAATTGCTAAAAGCTCAAGTATTAAGGTCCCCTGAATCTAGGTCTTTTTTTTTTTTTTTTCTTTTTTCTTTGACCTTTGCCTTTTCTCTTTGCCTTAAGATAAGCTCTTTGCTCAGTGGCATGCTTCTTTTTACAAAAAAATCTTAATTAGAAAAATGGCATTTATTTGTACCTTACAGGATACAAACAATTGTTTCCAAAATGCTCCTTTCTTCAGCTGTGACTATAAGGCAGAGAAAAGCTTCTGTTTTCCAGTTGGTTCAATTCATACCAAACCTCAAAATAGAGTTATTTTCTGAAATGTCACAAAGGCAGATTGAAAATGTCTTAATTATATTTAGTTCCACTTGACCACTTGAATTTATCTTCCAGTGTTCATTTTTAATGTCACATTTTCATAAGTTGCAGTGTAGTGGGAAAAGTTTTCAAGAAGGAGTCAGAAAATGTTGGTTCTAATCCCCTACTTAGATTCAGACAGTGTATAACATGTGTCCTGGGACCTGTTGACAGCCTGGGGAAGAGCTGCCTGGGGGAAGGTCATTATTTCAGATGGGAGATATAGGACAATGGATGTGGTGAGTATTGGGGTAGAATTTGTCACAGGGCACTCCAGCAGCTCAGGAGAACCTTATGGCCCCAGTGCACGTGTGGAGGTGACGGGGGAATGTCGTGCTGATGGGTTTTGGGATCTGCCTAGAAATGGTGGAGTGTACTTCTGGGTCTTTCATAGTAGGATCTGGCTATGTGGCCACGGCGTCTATGCTGGGTCCCTTGCCCCTTCCTCTTGGGCACTGCTCACCTGTTCTGTTTCCTGGCTGACCTGAGGTGAGCCTTGGCTCATCATAGCCTTCTATCATGAGGTTCCTGATTTGGGGCCAACCTACTGTGGCAGAATGGCTGAACCAGAATCAAATCAAACCTTTCCTCATATCCAAATTGTGGGTGTCAAATACTGTGCCCCAGGGATGGGAAAACTAAGGATGAGCTGGGGCTGAAAGAAGAATGAGAAAGGGAAGAGCTCAGTGACAGAGGTGGCCCCCTGGAGACACAATGACCCACTGAGGTGACAAGCAGTCAAAGGCATGTGGGGGTGGGAATTTGAATGCTGTTGCTCTTGCCTTAGGACAATGCATAACTTCATGAAAGCAGTAGTTTTGGATGATACTAAAAACACAGGAAAGAGTGGGACCACAGGACCTTGAGTGAACTTCTTAGAAACTGGAATTATCTGGGAGACATGGGGAGCTACCAAAAGCCTTTAAGCATAGAAACTTCCTCTAGGAGTTCTCTCTAAAGTGGACCACTATGATAACAAAGTAAGAAAGATGAAATATATAAAAAGAGAATGTCCACATCATATACACAATCATATGAACCACAGCCTGAAACAATGTGCCTGGCATACATACCACCCTGGAAGGCTGTTTTCATATGTCTGTCTTTAAAGACATTAGGCTAATATTTCTAGTAACTTATTACATATCTGTACTTTACTAATTTCATTAGATCTTAGAATCTCATTTATTCCTTCAAAAAGGCCTTCGTTGATTGCACTAAATGTTATCTACATTCTAAAACAGAAGAACAGACTTGGGAAGGTAAATAACCAGTACTTCTTGAAATTTTCACTAAGTTCAGTGATTCCCTTTCTTGGTAAATATCCAAAGGAATTGAAATAAGTGTGTTTAAGGGTTCTGTACATTCCCATGTTCATTCCAGCACTATTCACATGATATGAAATAAACCTGTGTCTGTGAATGGATGATAAAGAAATACGATATTTTATATGATGGAAAATATTCGGCCTTCAAAAGGATAACTCTTGTACTTGTAACAGTGTGGTTAAATTTAGAAGATAATATACGGTAGTGATTATCTCACTCATTCTTAATCACCTTGTGACCCATCAATCCTGATATGTCAGCTTCACTGGATTAAGCAACGCCTGTCAGATTAGAAAAGCACCTCCCGAGGGTATCTATCTGGGTCATGGCAGCATGGCTTTGTGTGCTATATGTGGTCTCTCTCCAGGTTTTCTCTGCCATTGTTCCCTTGTTCTGCTTTCCGGCAGCCATAAAGCCTCTTTTCAGGTTTCTGTTATCAGATAGAATTACATGTTTATTGGTGTGCCTTCAGATCCATTCAAGCTGTAAAATATATGAAGTAGAAATATTAATTGACTATTTGCTAGATTCCTTTTAAGTATGCAATGATTTATGATAGGGGATATTAAGATGACATTGTTTAACGCTAGTTTAATGGATTTAAATTGTTTTATTTCAATATGTGGGTATATGGCAATTTAAATATAAATTTCAACAAGTACATATTACAAAATCTGCTTTGAGTTTGAAAATTGTAGCCGATGTCTAAAATGATGTTCCAGTTACTACGTTCTTATTAAAATGGTCTTGTATATTCTAGAAATTGAAGTCTTACTGCAGAGTGGTAAAGGCCTTAAAAGACAGTATAAATATGAAGCTTCATGTTTTTTTTTTTTAATATCGTCTTTATTTAAGTAAAAGAAGCTGCTTTGATGAAAAGGATTGAAATCGCTTCAGCTGTGAAGAGTCAAACTGAGAAAGGTTTCCTCTTCAATCTCTGCTTATTTCAAAATTGGGAGTTTATATTAATTACTTCATGGATTGCCTTAATTAGATCTCAAATGAGATACTGTAGTGTGTTTTTACAAATACTGCTGTTAGTAATCTTTATGTGGTCTGAGCTCATAAATTACTGGAGTGCTATAATAAACACTTTCTTAATCATTATAGCGAAAAGCCACGCACAATAATAATTAAAAATAATATAATTAATGCTTAATATTGATTAGCAAATACTAAGAGCTCACTCTCTGGCAGTATTTGTTTCACTGACACATAATATTAAGTTAAATAGCTAACAATTGCAGAAGTTGCCTACTAATTCTTCACACAAATAAAAATCTATCAGAATTCATCTAAACACTGAAGAACTAAGCATATCATCTTGATCACTATTAACTCATCTTCTCTTAAAACCCCAGTCCAAATTTTACAATATTTATATCCTCCAACTCTGTCTATCAAAAACTATTTCGATCTTGTATCATTAAATTCATCTCTGATGAATAATTAGACTTAGTAAACCTTGAAAGTCTCTTCTAACTTTAAATTTATAAACAGGACAGAATCTGTAGCTTAGTGGTAGAATGAATACTTGATCCTCGTCTAGCTTCTATAGGCTCTAAGGTCAGTCCCAGGCAACACAAAAAACAAAACTATAAATAATGAACAAGGAATAATATTACTCATTGAGCAACATTACTCCACACTATATGACATTTTTCACAATTTGATTCTGTTTCTTTGATGTGTAGAGATGTTGTTTTGGTAAGTAACAACATTTTGTTGTCCTAGCCACGAAATAGCTGTATGACCTAGGATTAGCCCTTTTAGAATCATTGCCATTTTTTTACGAATAAGAACCATTATTTGGTCAAACTACTCTGAAGAGAAAACATTATGGTTTTGATTTACAGTATCCCACACAAGGTCTCAATTGTTCACATGACTTTTGTAAGGTCACTGGATAAAGGTGGAACTGCACATATCAGTTGGTTAATATGTGGGTAAGTACATAACTGAACAAAGGGTTAGAAGGTAGGGACTGGTTGGAAAATTTGAGTCCCTGGGGACTGAGCAAAAAGGCTCTGTTCTTGTCCCTGCTTCTTCCTCTCTGCCTCAACTTTTTGGCTGTCGTGGGTTCAAAGGGCTTCCTCCACTATTCCCTTTTGCCATCCCAGTTCTGTCTTTGTATCCCGAGGCTGGTAACTAATCTGCTGAGACTGTGAGTCAAATAAATCTCTTCTTTAAATTGCAAAAATCAGCTCCATTGCCCCAGTGATTGGCAAGCTCATACTGAGGGGCAGGGCTCTCTGTAAAGTATCAGTAGCCTCTAGGACTCTAATTCCACAGGCTCATTCAAACTCTTAGATTAATAGTAACTGAATGGAGAGATGGTTTACATAAAGGCAAAAGCAACAAAACCACGAATAATGTATTCAACTTCAAGAAATTTTGTAGTAGTAGCTGCTTTGATTTTTTTCTTTTCCTTTTTTACTATACAGATTAAAACCAAACACCTATCTATAAAAAATAAGCAAATAAGCAAACCAAGCGTTGTGAATATGACCCAGTGGAAAGATGTTTATCTATCTTGTATAAGACCTTAGATTTGATCCCAACACTACAGAAAAAAAAATGTCCTATATAAAACACATAATGATTGTAACAGCCAGGATTGGATATATTGCCTATAGGAGACCAAAGTAAAGGGAATTACATAACCTTTATTAATTAGCTGGAGACCCATGTGCTCCCCTTTACATCTGGGAAAACACAAAAGGCTCAGTTCTTTGCTTCCTACCTGCATTTCTAGGTTTTGTTGCTATAGCAACTGGGCAGGAATATGGTGCTCCCTATATCCTACAGGTGCAGGATCCCAGCAGAAATGTGATATGCCTACATTCTCTAGGTGTGAGGTGTCAGGCAGAGGGCTTTATAGGCTGTACTAATTGCCCTAAATGGGTCTTGTCTTTTCCCTATCTCCTATATGTTTGTAAAGTTCTGACAGGGCAGAGGAAGGGGTGAGGGCTGGGGTAATTTAGGCAAGGCTACTGCTATGTAAATACTTCAGGCAGTGATCAAACTAAATTGAATTCTGCTTCAGTCTCTTTTACTTCTAAAAGTGAGTAGGGAATTATGCTAGACGCCATTCCTTAAATTATTAGAGTACAGATATTGCTGTTATTTATATCCACTCTCTGCTATGTACAGAGACTATCTGTGCATTATTACCTATATTCTTTTACACCCTTCGTCCTACTATGTATGACTGAATAGCTCAGACTCCTCCTGGACTATGGGATCAAAGATATTTTTTATAAAATATTTCATAGAACACAAAATTATTGACAATTCTATCATAATTTACAGGCATTTTCAGAACTTCTAGCATAAATTGTACCACTTTGGCAAATTTTTTTATAAATTTAAAACAAAATAATGCAAGTATTTATGTCCCTGGTTGTGCTAGAGACTATATTGATAAGTGAAATAAATCAGATACACATGCACAAACACTTTATTAACTTGCTAGTATGAGAACATGAAAGAGTAATTAAAATTTGAAAGATACAATACATACTGTGAAAGGAAAAGAATTTATTCAATGGGAAGGAAAAACTTTGATGAAGAAAATGACAAATGAAGGATAGAAAAGGATATATTTTAGTATATGTGTGAGATAGTTTGGATCATTACAATGCCAATTTCTGCTGGTCTTTTGAAAGAAGCAGTTAATGCTTAAATTTTTTTATTTTTATTCTATTTTTTTCCTCTTATGAATTTCTTTCAACTCATTTGTAATTGTTTTGTTTTGTTTTTCGTTAAAGCAGTCTTACACATTCATATCTGATAACCTGAACAACTACTTTGAAGGTAGAATCATGCAATACAGCAACTATTGTTTCACTTTGTTCAGTGAAAATTTGTGTCATTTCTAATGTTGTTTTTTCAATCGCTGTTCTTCTTAATTCTTTCAAATATATAAAAAAGTTTAAAGTTGTATATACAGGTAACAATTCAGTATACTGAGAGAAAATTGAACCAACAGACGACATTTTACCCAAGCATGACCACAGGACAAGTGGAGTATGAGATATTCATTCATAGCCAGAGCTTTCCAAGATTGCCCTTTAGAATAGGGTCTACCTTTCCTGCCAGGGGTCCCTCTCATACCTGGAGGCTGACATGCATCTCCCATAAAAGTCTAGTTCTGCCTTCCTCTTCAGAACCACAAACATGTGCAGCAAACTATGCCTTATTTAAAAGGCATAGGTTCCTGGTATCATAGATGTTTTTATTGCACAGTAAAGTTAAAGTTTATCTTTATAATTTAAATAGAAATAGTCTTATGATCTTTAATTTATAAAACTCAGGAAGATTCTGTGCTAGCTTCCTAAGCCTCCTTTAGAAAATTACCAACCATCAGATGACTTAAAATGAAAGAAACTTATTCTCTCACAGTTCTATAATCAAAAGTTCAAAATCAAGATGGTTTTAGCTCAGTCTGTGGAAAGAAGCAATTAATGCTTAAATTTGTTATTTTCTCCTTTTTAATTTGTTATAATTTTAATTGATTTTGAATGCTTATATCTGACAATCTAAATAGCTAAGTTAAAGACAATACTATGCAATATAACAATCATTGTTGAATTCCTATTATTTTTAGTAGAATTCTGTATTGTTTTAATGATCATTTTATAATGTATCTTTTTTTTAAAAAAAAAATCTTCTTTTCAAAAAATGGATGGTGGGCTAGTGAGATAGCTCAGCCATGTAAATTCCTGCCTGGCAAGCACAAGGTCCTCAGTTCAATCTCTGATACCACCAAATATATTTCTACATCTACATCTATCTATATCTATCTATATCTATCTATCTATCTATCTATCTATCTATCTATATATATATATATATATATATATATATATATATATATATTTAGCCTGATGAGGACGCCAGGCCCCAATCTGCCCTTTCTTTGAGCTCCTGGAGACTGCATGCCTGCATTGGTGGACACATGCCTCTAAGCTCTGTTTCCATAGTTACCTTACCTCCTCCCATTGTTGTCATCTCCCTTTGGCTCTCTTAGGAAGTCATTTATGATAGCTATTGACTGCATCCTGCTACTATTATCCATAACACAAGATTATCACAAGATTCTTGATTGCATTTGAAAAGTTGAGTTTTCCAAATACCATCCCACAGATTAAGAATTGCTATTTTGGAAGCTACAACATTCAGCTCACTATTTCATGCACACACAGCAAAAAAGACAAAACAGTATTTGTATTGCTGTATTGGACAAAAGGCTCTAATATCTAAAGAGTTACTGATTGAAACATTTTTGTGATATAATAATTTTTACCACATATATAACTTTTCTGGTCTATTGGTATAATGATCTATGATTCTCCATATCAAAATTTATGTATGGGAGCTTTCCTGGCACCATTTAAGAACTTTGGCAGATTCTGGACAGCCTGTGGGAGTCTGGTAAGCTCTGATCTTCCTTATCCCCAGTGTGCAGGCATGGAGCATCTTCTGGCACTGGTCAAAACTTTAAAGATCTTAGGAGGTCTCTGAGTGACTGGTGGGATACAGAAGAGCTGTAATTTGTGGACCTGTTGTGAGAAGGCATAGAACTTTCCTGGAGCCATTCAAGGACTTTGGTGAACTCTCGGGGCCTGTGAGACTCTGTCTCAATGATTACAAGAAGCTTAAAAATGCCAAAACACAGAAGCAAAAGGCAATCTAGCCTCTAGCCCACCCAGAATAAACCAGGACACAAAGACATATAAGGACTTGGAAATCACACACCTAAAATCTCTATAATGATAGCAAATGAAGTAAATAAACAAGTCCATCAGGGTATAGAAGAAATAAGATCAGAAATAATCTCTCAGGTCCAAAAAGAAAGAACAACAGTCGTGAAAACATTGCTCACTAGAACTAAAGAAGACATAGATAAAAAAATAGAGGAGAATAGAAAAATGATAGAAACACTCAATGAACAATACTGGAAAGAATTAGAATCCATTAAACAGATGCACAAAGATATTAAGGAAATTAAGAACTCCATCAAACCCTGGAAAAAAAACTTTAATGAAATTGAAGACAGACTTTCAGACCTCGAAAACAGTATTGCAGCTAATTAATGTAGAATAAAAGATCTATTAAAACTAACAAGGCACCAGGAAATAATAATGCAGCAGCTACAAGACAACTAAAAGAAAAACAATATAAGGATAATATGTGTCAATGAAACAGCAGGAGATAGCCCAAATGACATAGAGACTATTTTCAGAAGTACTAGCAGAAATTTTCCAAACATGAGAAAAGAACCTGATATACAGATAAGTGAGGCATATAGATCTCCATACAGATGTAATAACAATCAATCTATACCTAGAAACATAATAATCAAGATCTCAGAAACTCAGCAAAAAACCCCCAGAATATTAAAAGCTGCTTGAGAAACAAACGTCACTAACAATGGAAAATCGATCAGAATCATTGCATACTTTACAACACGAATCATCAAATCAAGAAGAGCTTAGAGCAAAGTATTTCAGATCCTGAAAGAAAATAACTTCTAACACAGATTGATGTAACCTGCCAAATACCTATCAATGGTGAAATAAGATCCTTCCAAAACAACAACAACAAAAGAGACAGAAGTGATCATAGCTTTAAGAACAAAAGAAAGGAACCAACAAACAGAGCAAGTAATTAAAAAAAGGAGAAAGTATGGAACCGGAAAGTGTGGAAAATAACATAACAAATATAGCCCAATATGTATCAGCTATAACTATCAATGTATATGGCCTGAATTCACCAGTCAAAAGAAACAGACTAGCCTAGTAGATTAAGAAACAAAGTCCAACAATATGCTGCATAAAGAAACACACTTAATTCAAATTAAAATTCACAGACTAAATGTCAAAGGATGGAAAATAATCCTCCTTGCCACAGGAAATCAGAACAAAGAAGGAGTGGCTACCTTGGTTGCCGACAATATCAGCTTCACCCAAAGAAATGAAGAAGGTCATCATATACTTATTCAAGGGAAACTGCAAAAGGAAGAGATAATAATTATAAATATATATGCACCTAATGCAGGTGCGCCTCCTATGTAAAATAAATTGTAACAGACATGGGGAAGTCAAATGGGCAATATACAGTAGTAATGAGGGATTTCAACATGCCACTGTCACAAAGGGATACATCAACTAGGCAAAAAGTCAGCAAACAAATAACAGAACTAAACCAAACATGTGAAGAAATTGATTTGGTCGACCTTTACAGAGGTTTCACTCAGCAACAACAGAATACACATTCTTCTCAGCTGCACATGGGACATTCTCCAAATTAGACCATATACTAGCAAACTAAAGCAAGATTTTTTTTT
>PVJA010037694.1:5147-20274 GCA_004027025.1 Myocastor coypus | reverse complement strand
CACATAGTGGCCATTGAATGATAGGCATTGGACAAAACTTCAAGGAAAAGTAAATATGTTAATATTATTCCTGCATCGTATGTTTGAAATTAGAATTTCCCTACAAGAATTTTTAAATCTGATTTGATTTTATGTGGTACCAAATGGTTCACTACCCCATTTTTATTCGTTCTATTATTTTTATTTGAAGGAATTACATTTTGAAATACCAAGGTCATTGTGCATTAATTCTATGCTTTATTTGTTTATTTATTCATTTACAATAATACATGGCAGATGTGCAAGTAGTTTTCTAGAAAATGGAGAGTGTGATTTTCCTATACAAAGATGCATAGCCATTCACCAAACGGCAGAATAACAAATGCCATTAAAATCACACACAAATATTCCAATTAGCAGTGTGTGGTGGGGAGGAGCAAACAATCTACTGAAAAACATAGAGTGGAGAGAAACAGCAACCCCTGCCGAAAGGGCACGAGGCACAAGGCACGATCCCTCGTTCAGTCGGAAAACAGCCATCGGGATGGTCTCAGCCCCACTGTCTGGTGGAAATCCCTCAATGACGGAAGTGTTCACCTTCTTCTGTGCTACCCGCTGGTCACATGTGCTGACTGGCATTAAGAATATCAGTATTTAAATGAGGAATCAAGTTTTAATTTGCTTCTACGTCTTTAAATCTAACTGGATAGAGGCTGAGCTATGAATACAGTACAGCCTTTGCTGGCTCCAAGAACTGAACTGCCCACGAGGGCAGAATTGCCCTGGAAACGCACGGCGACCTAAGCCGTACTGAGAAGTCCTCTTTTGTTCTGAGAGATGTGGTCACTGAACGCTACGAACGCAATTTAGAGGTGCATGGTACATAAAATATTGTTGTCCTCTGTTTCTTCACAGTCAGAAGGACACTTCAGGAAGCCAAAATCACTCTGTTTTTTTTTTTTTTTTTTTTTTTAGCAAGAAATAGTTTGATACATGTAGATAGTTTTTCTACAAGCAAGTAAAGATTACATTCTTGAGTTTCTCACTTTAAGGCTCTCAGAAGAAGATTTACCTTCCATTCTCTCGGTCAGCTCTTTGAACTATTTCCACATAGCCAGTTTAAATGCCCATTGCTACTGCTGGGCCTCCCCAGCCTCCCCTGCATCGTGCTCACCACTGTCTGTGCTACATCTGAAATGTGTGGATTTAGCTTTAAGGGGATACGTCCCTATTTTAACTCCAAGTGAAATTAATGTTAAATCTTCCAGTTTAGCAATGGCTTCTAGGAACGCTCCTTTCATTAACCTATGAAAGTGTGAATTTATGCTGGGAGAGTGGAAGGGGCACTGCTTGCATCGATGTAAACAGTACCATAATTTGGCACAAGAAGAACATTAAATAGTATTTCAAGGTATAGAGACAAAAGACTTTAAATTATCATATGTAAAAATGTGCGATTTATTTCTCATCATTATCTATAAGAAATAGAAGTGATTCCATGTAAAAGAAAAACGTACTTAGTAATATCATGTATATAATTAGAAAGACGAGTGCCTTATACATTTGGCATATATTGTAAATTTGCTCACATTAAATATGCATATGCCTTAGATACATGCAAATGTGAGTTTTTAGGAATTCTCACACAACAAAATTTATCAGAGTTTCAGGGCTTGGGAATATCATTCACTTGCACAGTGCCTGCCTGGCAAGCGTGAGGCTGTAAGTTTGATTGCTGGTAGCAGAAGAAGAAGAAAAAAAAAAAAAAAAACAATTAGAATTTCTGCTTTTGATAGTCACAACTGAAGTACTGTGTAAATATCTTATACATCTTTATATGATACCATTCGCTATCCAAAATCAAAAGGAAGCCAGGCGTAATGGCGCACGCCTGTAATCCTAGCACTTGGGAGGCTGAGGCAGGAGGATCGGTGAGAGTTCAAGACCAGCCTGGGCTACAAAACTGAGCTCAGGGCCAGCCTGAACTGTACAGCAAGACCCTGTCTCAAAAAGACAAAAAAAAAAAAAAAATCAGAAGGAATGTGCAAACAATAGGCTAGATGCAAAAATAGTCTACTGTCTCTGCAGAAAATTACATTAAAATTTATTTTTATACTGAAAGATGGTCGAAGTGTATGTCCCCCCATAAAATGGTACAAGACTCCGTGGAAGTAGATTGTTTCAAAACTTTTAAAAGGATTGTAGTTTTCTCCTTTATCTTATTATGTCATATGTTTGACAATTTCTAAAATTATGATTTTGTATTTGCTAAATGTGAGCTTTTCATTCTGAAATTCCTATATGTCTTTTTGTACATTTTCTTACTAGATCTCTTAAATTATGCATGTTTTGCTTCCTACATCAATCACTGAATAAAAGAAATAACTTATTTAAATATGCCTATTTCAGACTGAAAGCTTAGTCTATGTGGCTTTGATTTCAGGGACTGTCTCCAAGGAAAAGCCCCTGGAAATGGCCACAAGGAAAGGAATCGCTCCATGTGGCTCAGCTGTGTTTGCAGGTCATCTTTTGAGGTTGTTTTTTTTCATGTGACCATTAAGAACACTGCTCAAGTTCCCCCATCGTGAATGTGTTCCTTATGTAGTGCAGACATATGCTCATAAATAAAAAAAATAAAATAAATGTATTGGCGTGAATAAAAAGAACTTGCTTCCTGGGTGAAGTCTAGGTTTCAATAAGCTTTTGGTCTCAATCTGAAGTTTCAGCATAAACAGGTAATAATGACTTTCGAACTCTGCTGCATAAAAACTTGTATTTAAGAACTGTGTCAGTAGCAGGGACCAAGGGCAGAATGGTGCTCTGAATGAACTTTGCAATTTCATTAACTCAGCTCGGTGCTCACGCAGAACTCCGAGCCAAGACAGTCAGCAGCAAGGCCCCCGGCAAGTTCTAGCCTGCCCGCCTCCCTGGCCTTACAAAGCTTGCTGGAAACTCACACTGATGCCTAAGCACATCTTTCCCTACTTCAGAACATGTCCTTCTACCAAAAGACTTCAATTTCTTCCTTAGTATAAAAAGAGCAAACTTTTGCTAGCACGCCTTCTCCCACTTCAATCCTATTGCCCTGGTTTATTTTGAACAAAAAGTCTTTGGAAAAGACTTCTCAACTTTTCTGTTCTTCCTCCACATGTCCCGGATATTCCTAAATCTCCTCTAATTTGCTTGTGCGGTTCCTCACTTAAAACATTTTTCATTGTCAGATGCTACAGTACCACTGTGTAGGAAGCTCGGCTGTGACATCGCTTGGTCTGTTTAGCATTTGATAGCTCATTGTTCTCTTCATTAAACTCCTCCCTCTTTTCCCGTGTCACTCCCTTTCCACAGAGTTCTTCCTATTGCACTGTTTCCCCTAGTTTTGTTTTGTTCTGTTTTTTGGTAGTGCTTCCTAAAATTTTCTGGTGGTTGCAATGCATATGCACACAGAGTGCTGTTTTAGTACAGCTTTATGCTAAGAATATGCATTATTATTTCTTAAAATTACTTTCCTTTTCACCATTTCAATTTATTTATCAAGATAACTACCATTAACTTCTGAGGGAGACTTTTTCATATTAGTCTGTACAGGATCCCATAAAAATACCACAGTGTGTCTAGTTCTGTAGAAATGTATGTTCTTACCATTGTGAAGAAAACCATACTCAAAGTTTTTTTTAAAATTTTATTGCTGGACTTAGAGCAATCTGCATTTTCATTGAGTCCTTATGTTGAGTCCCAGCTTAGGAGGAGAAAGAGCCAGAGCAAGAGACAGTTATGGTTTTGTCTCTCCATTAAGAATGATAGTTCTATCTGAACAGGGTATAGCCTTTTAGTCTTATTTGACATTTATGTCCTCCTTATAGATGTATCAATTTTGTGAGATGCTGTGTGTCTATAGTAGTTATGTTTAATATATAACACAATCTCTGCAAGAAGTAGTATAGGTTCACATATTCACAGGATATTTCTTCTGCCAAAGAAAAATTGTAGATTCTCTATTATCCTATATTTCTTCTAGATGCACTGGAAATTTATTAAATGTAAGAACTGGGTAGAAAATGTCAAGTAGTTTTGTGCTTTGGGTCTATTATCATTATAATAATAATAATTATTATTCATTATTATTATAATTAATTATAATTAGTCTTTATACCCATTGACCTCTCTACTTAGTAGGAGTCTTTCAAATGACACTATGGTCCACGCTTTCTATTTAATATGCTCAAGAAAAGCTAACCTTGAAGTGTAACTAAGTTCTATGTTCCTAAATTTGCTTGTAAGCTTGAGCTCTTGGAATATCAACACCTCTAAAATTTATTCTGCCCTCTTCACAATATAGGAGGAGGGGGTCCTGTTTCATAAATGACTGTAATTATTCACAGTAAGTAAAAATGATAGAATACCAGGGTAAGTAAGAGCATTAGTTGTCGTCTTAGATATATTCTTTCCCATGTTTGTCATGAGTGTCAGAAGTGAAATCATATTATTCATTTTTCTTAAAGGTCCCCCAATGGCTCAGGTATTCAGGGGATTTCGCCCAGCTGATTGTGATGTTAGGAGGCAGAAAAACCTTCAGGGAGTGGGAAGGAAGTTATGTCATTAGGGGTGCACCCTTGAAGGTGGGATCGTGGGCCTCTTTTCTTTCCCCTTCTTGTTCCCACGAGGTGAGGAGCCTCCCTGCCATTCTCTCTCTATCCCGATGTTCTACGTTGACACAGGCCAAAAGCAATGGAGCCAGTGGACCAGCGAGTGCAACCCCTGCAAATGAGCCAGAATAAAGCTTTCCTCCTTATAAAAGTTGCTGCTCTCAGGTGTTTTGTCATAGTGACAAAGAGCAAAGGCAGAAGTTCTCTGTCTCCTCCCACTGTTCCTTACTTTTGCTGCTAGGACAATTGTGCTTCCTTGAAGTTGCATTGATTATATCTGTGATTGTCTATGTCTCGTGCATTCTGAATTATGGGTTTTAGTTGGCCTCAGGCCCTACTTAGTACTGGGAGTTACTGCAAGTTATGCACCTAGTTGAATCTGACTTACTTCTATATTTTCTTCTAAAGGTTTTCTTACCTGAAGGGTAGCTTTTGGTTTTCAGAAAAAAAAAAAAAAAAAAAAAAAAAAACGGTTATTTTTCATTCTGCTACAGAGTCTATCAATTCACTTTGAGTTATTTTCATCAAAAAACATACATACTGACCATTTTGATCTTTATCTGAAACTTGATTTAGCTTTCTTTGTGGTTTCTTAAAAGGGAAAAGAACAGAAATATCAAATTCCTCAAAGACTCCAGTCTGTGGATATCACCCTATATTGTTTTTATATGTTGAAAAATGGATTAATCATTTCCTCTCACCTTTATTCAGATCATTTCCATGAGAATTTTGAAAAGTTGAGAAATAACATAATGTCACTCCTGAATTGCTATCATGAGTGAAAATCAGAAGGTGGTTGTATAGTAATGACATAGCATACATTTTAAATTTTACCTGTAGTATTAATATGTGCAGTTATCAGCCGGGCATGGTGGCGCACGCCTGTAATCCCAGCACTCGGGAGGTTGAGGCAGGAGGATTGGTGAGAGTTCGAGACCAGCCTGGGCTACAAAACTGAGCTCAAGGCCAGCCTGAACTGCATAGTGAGACCCTGACTCAAAAAGACAAAAAAAAAAAAAATGTGCAGTTATTGTGTGAGATTTCATGCTGTCTTGGTGATTCAAGAAAGGTGTGTACCAAAGCCAAGTTATCATGTCCTATCTACATTATTGAAGTAGAAATCAAAGACTATTGCAGCAAAAATGTACCAGAAATCTTTAACAGGTTTCAGTTGATGGGCAAAGTGTATGTATGTGTAGGAGACATTCATCAATTATGCATAACTTTGAAGACTTCACTTATTCTGCATTCCTATGAACCAATGTATGCATTGCATAACATATGCAATGGATACATGGACATGGTTTAATGTTACTGGAATCTTTAGAGTTTATTCTCTATTTACGTATACAGCAAATGATACAACATGACATTTTTGACAGTGAGACTAAAATCTACTCAGACTGTCACCATAAGATTATTGTAGCCATTACCATAAATGTTCTAAAATTGCAGAACAATTTATATATATTGCCTGCAATTTCTTTGTTGTTTATAAGGACCATGCTGTAAATAAAGCAAGTCTTACATTTGTTCTACACTTTTTGACAATACTAGAGAGAGCTCACAGAAAAAAAAAAAAAAAAAAAAAAAAACACCAAATAGTTTTCTTTTCACTTGTTTCCATTAAATTAATCACCATTGTTAAACTCTAATTCAAAATATGTGATATTTCCTCAACAAAATAGTTTCTCTTCAAAATTGTAATTTTTCAAAACATCTAACCTAATTTTATCTCAGTCAATCAAAGACTATGATATTTAGTCCCTTGGAATTACACAGATTATTTAAAAGTTGTCTTTTTCCCTGTAAAAATACAGTAGTAACTTGAAACCTTTCAAAAAGAATGTCTATCCATTTATACATACATACATACAAATAATTTTTAAAATATAAATAGGTCACCAAATTTCAGCCATGAAAAAATGTTCTAAAGAATAATTATACAAATCTGGAAGTACAAAACAAAATTGTATTTTATTGGTATCGTCTGGGGGCTTATGGTTCCTTTCTTTTTTTGAATAATTAATTAGGATATGAATCACATTCCTTGTAAATTGGGTGGCTTCCAAACGCTTTGCTTTCCACAATACCATCATATTTGTGTGCTTGAGGCTTTATTTAGTAGTATTGTCACAGGTAGCATGTTGGTCCTGTGAAGTTTGCCTTCTGTTTTCAAATAGCTTCTTAATTCTTCAGGAACCACTCTCTTTCCATCTTGCAGTTCATTTGTCACATGCTGATATGAAAGTACTCCTAAAATGAACCTTTTCTCATGAACTTCCCTGTCTAAAATATGTGTAGTTATTTCCTCTCGCCTACAGGACGAATTGTTCTTCTAGCATGACATGCAGAGATTCCAAAACTGAAGTGTGAATGATCATTTTAGATTCCCTGAACTCTAAATCGTATTATCCCCTCAGGCTGAAATTTTGGTTATATCTTTAAAATATGCTTTGCATAGTTCCCACTTCAAATACATACAGTGGTCTCAGATTTCTAGTTAGTGCATATCTGAGCATTATTTCTGCAACTAACTGAGTTCTCTTCCCCTGCCAATATATAAAGAAGTATCGGTTTCCTTTCTGATACTACATAGTATTTAGTTTTCATAAATTTAGAACCAACAGATAATGTAGTAAACTGATTTATCAATTCTGCTGATACTCTTATTTAATTATTTTGTTTTATTTTATTTTTTTCTGGTACCAGGGATTGAACTCAGGACCTTGTGCTTTCTAGGCAAGTGCTTATTCCACTGATCTATCTCCTTGGCCCCCGCTGGTACTTTTAATAATCTCTTCATAATATCTTGATTTAAATATTTAAGGATGTAAGTTTTACCTCCTATAAATACCTACAGTCAAAGGCATATATATACTTAGATATTCTGAAATACATGCTAAGTCACTGTGACTAACAAAATATTTTATTACAATCAATTCTGTTCTACCAAACATATGAAGTGAGGATCTGACAAGATTACAGACTTTGTAATAATCATAATGTGTATACATCCAGCTCACACCATCTTCAATAGTGCTGTAACACTGCTGGGTAAAAGTCAAATTGGTTCTATCTCTGGCTCAAATTTAACATCTGATTGTTAAAGGAACTTTTAACTTACAGTTTAAGCAAAATTTATTTATTCTGTACATAATAAAGAAGCAAGTTTTACTATCTCTAAATCCTGTGTCTCTTTCAAGCACTTACTTGGACCCTAAAAGCAAACTGTAATATTCTGTTTTGGTTTTTGTCTATGTAAGTAGATGATAAACCACAGCTCAGGGAATAAAAGGAAAAATACTAGTTGTGAGTGCAAAACTAATCACTTAATTTTAAAGATACTATTACACTAAGAAACACATTTCTATTAATCATTCTCAACATACTTTCTCCTTCAAACGCCTTTAATCTCATTATTTGTGCCATTTTGAAGATGTTATAGAATTGCTCCTTTCCAATAGCATTTGGTTATGCTTTCTTGACTACTTTGATGTCTTTACTCAGTTCAAAAAATTTTAACACTCATAGTTATTTGGGCTTCCAAGCAAAGCCGGAAGTCACAGGAGTGAAGTCCAGTGTGTAGGTAGAGCAAATGAGAAGAGACTGCTGCTTCGTGGCCTGCCTTTGCCCCGCATAGTAAGTATGGAGCAGCGACACTTGCCATGGGTTTATCATTCCTGCCAAAATTACTCACAAGGGGGACTTCTAGACCTCCAGGAAGGTGGCAAGAATGACATCAGAAGTCAATCCAAAATAACGAATATTTGAGGAGACGCCATGACAATGTGTCTTTTATCATAACAACCTTTTAAAAATAAATTACATGTTCATTGTGTATATCGATTGCATCTTCTGGCTATAACTCACTGCTAGACACGCATTAAATTCAGCCATGAATCTGCACTCTTACTGCTTAATTAATAAAAGAAAATTGTAAGAAAATGTAGATTTCAGTCAGCAAGTCTACCTTGTGTGTAGAAGTTACAATGCTCAAGGTAGAAGCAGTGTCCCCTGTCCCTGAAACTCACCTAGAGGAACGAGTCACAGTTTACCACCTCAAACCTACCGTTGAGTTCACAGGTCATGCAATAGATCTGGTACTTCAGTCCCATCTTCTTCTCATTTACTAATTTTCAGCCTTGTGAGACTAAGACAAAAAATAAAGAGCTCAAGGGTAAAAATTTCGTTGCTAACATTGTTGCTCTGGTTGTTCTGTGCTGGCTTGTCGCAGTACATCACTCAAAACTCACATGCTTTCAGGGCTCAGGTAGGTCTTGGCACCTTACAGTGTTGGCGGATTCACCCACTGGTGAGTTGAGGGGCTTGCCGGGCTGTTGGCGGTCAGGTGGGGAGGGCAACTGGGACCTGATTAGAAGAGATGACTCTCAGCGGTGTAGCCTGGAAGAGTCAGCGCCTTCCACAGCTCGCCCTCGCTGTCTTCTTTACTCACCAGCTCCCAGGACTCGTGCTCCCCCCAAGCCAGGTCTTTCTGCCAGGCCTCCTCTGTTTCAAATCTACCAACCAGGCAATGAAGTCTCTCAACCCTGACCCTAATGCTGCCCTCCTTTAAGGTGCATGTAGAAGATACTGTGAAAGGTTGGGGGACAGGGTTTGCTGATTAGTCTAAGGGCCTGCCTAGCAAGCAGACGGACCCTGTCTGACCCCTTATACTTACTGTATGTGCAGCTTGCCATGCTGACATCGCAGGACCCTGAATAAAAAATACATAAAAAATAAAAAAGTTGTTGTGAAGAATAAAGTGCTTCAGAGACTACCTAAACAGTAGAAACTCAGATCTTAAGCACCACCCTCCAGTAATGTCTCTAATAATCTCATGTGACTACAGAGCTGGTCTTAGTGTCATATACTTATACTGGTTTTGCAGTAAGTTGGCATGACAGGTATTCCTGGCCTGTCAGATTTAATAAATCTGAAAACTTATTCAGATTTTATTAAATATTCACTGTATAACACATGCGAGATTGTAAAAAGACAAGAAAGAACAAGAAAACATATTTACCAAACATAAAGAAAAATATGCAATGATTTTTGTTTTCTCCACTAACACTTTTAATAAATTATTGGGATATTGAGCACAATACAAGGCTAGGATTCGATCGCTGGCACCGCATGCTGCGCTGGCCCTGACCCCAGGTGTGCTGAGCCGGTGATGGAGTTAGGGCCTGGTGGCCCATGCCTGTAATCCCAGCACTAGGAGGCAGAATACAGTAGGATCACTACAAGGCCAAGCTGCGGGGTGAGATCCTGAATAAACAAACAAAATACTCTTAAATAAATAAATAAATAAATGGCTAGATAAATGACTGGGGTAATTTCCTCTGAAAAACAGAATATTTGTAATTAGGTTCCTCATCATATTTTAAACTGAAGAAGATAAAGAAACAATTATAACTGCATATTATAAAACATTTATTATATAACAATTAAAGTAATTAGTGCAATAATAAAAGGGCTATAAAATATGAATGATTTCAAGTCGACAGATTATTTTTATTTATTGCACTAATATGGACAGTATAAAATGGAAAAAATTAATATATAGTAGTATGCCAGGGTATAATTGAAATAATATCTCAATAAAACAAATAGTATTTTTGTTTTAATGGTCAAATTTTTGATCCATTTTGACTCATAGTGATACATATGAGTCTAATTTTACCCTAAAGAATGTGGAAATCCAGTTTTTCCAGTGACGTTTATTAAAGGGCCTAACTTTTGTTCAGTGAACCTGTTTGGCCCATTTATCCAAGATAAGGTGGATGAGTTTATCTGCAGTTGGGTCTGCATCTTCTAATCTGTTTCATTGATCTGACTGTCCCAGTACTATGCTGATTTTATCACAGTAGCTTTGTAATAACTTCAGATCAGGGATTTTGATTTTTCCTGCATTTCCCAGGATTGCTTTTGATACTCTGAGTCTCTTCTAGTTACAGATGAATTTTCGGAGTGTTGTCTCCTGATGTGTGAAGTATACTAATGGTATTTTAATCTGGATTGCGTTGAATTTATATAGTAATTATGGGAGAACACCCATGTTCACAATGTTGATTCTACCTATCCAGGAACAATGAATCTCCTTCCATTTTCTCCTCTGTGATCACTTTTCTCATAGTTCTTCAATGTTTACAGTACAAATGTTTTGCTTCTTTGGTGAGATTAGCAGAAAACAGGTAGAAACCTTAAAGACTAAGAGGTAGGTAGAGAGTTCATGATCAAAAAGCAACCTGCATGAGAAAGACTTTAAACCATCAACAACGGAGGTCTAATCTTTTAAAAATTTCTGCTATTCAAAACAAATTTCCAACAGACTAAGAAGGAGACCCATGAACTAGGAAAAACTAGCTCCTGACTATCCCTTTGACAAAGTTCTATCTAGAAAATGGACAGAATTTAAAAAAAGGGGTCCCAAAATTTAAAGACTCAATCCAGAAATGGACAACTGAGGTGAATATACACTTCTTAGATGAAGAGACACAAATGTTGAGAAAATATAAGAAAAAATGTTCAGCAATATTGGTCCTTTGAGAAATGCAAATTAAAACAACAGAGAGACTCCTCTCATTGAAGGAAGAGTGGCTACCAGCAAGAAGTCAGTCAGTTGGAAGCAGGTAAGATAGGAAACATAGCAGGAGCAAAACCGTGCACTTATGTACACAGGTTGAATCAGATATTGGTCCTAAGAACCTCCAAAAAGTTCATCACACTGATCATAGCACCATGCAACACTAATACTATGCTTGGAATGCATGTCATTCTTGTATTTTTGATGTTCATTGCTCCCAATGTAAACTCAGTTACTGTTATACTCTCTCTCAAGTAAATGGTTGGTTAACAACAACAACAAGAAATTATTAATTGAGAATAAGAAACTGGGCCAAATGCCATAGGCTTGACAGGCTACAATTTTGTACATCCTTGAATTTCCAAATGTCTGCATAAAAAATGTGTAACTGCTTATATCACATTCTATAGAGAATTATTAGAATATCAATTATAGTGGGAAAATAGAAATTCCAAGCTAAGTCAAAGATGTCTGACACTCAGAAAGCCAGTGATGATAAGCTCAATTACCTATGTTATAGAATAATAGTATCACGAAGCTTTTCTACTAGAGGGTTGAGAATGCAAGTTATCAGACCGAAAACCGGAGAAAAAGAAGGGCTTTTAGGGCCAATATTTTGGTCCTAGCCCTTCAAGGTCAGTAAGGACTCAGGACATAAGAGAACCTATGCTGCAATATCCTATAACTCAGAGGTATCTCAAATCTTCTGGTCAAGGAGATTGTGGGACCTCAGAGGAAAGGGATAAATGAATTATATCTAAGGAGAGTTAACCAGAGAAAAACATTCTCTTAGGCTTTCAGTTTCTCAGAAAGCAAACTGGTCAAGCAGTGGCCGTGACTTGTCCCAAAGGCTGACACTGACAACAGTTCTACAAAGCACTGTACATGGTTCCAAAGTTAATCCTGAGGAGATTTGACCTTAGAAAATACAAGAGATAAATATTTTGTTATACAGGTCTTGCTTTAATTTGCCCTTGATCACCCAGTGTAAAAGCTTAATTATGAGGCGTGCAACGCAGAGCTAGATTGGAGTGATGAGCTGTAGGAGGCTTGGATCAATAGCCTCCAATGTTGCCAGTTTCACTGGTAGCCCATTGCAATTGTGGAACATTGAACTGTGTACGCATCTGCTTCCTCTTAGTTCAAAGAGAAGATTTTTTTTTCTTTCCTTACTAATATCAATTGGAAGGTGTGTTATGCTCACACCCTGTACTCTGTATAACTATTGTGAGGACAATATGCAGTTTGTCAACTGTTAAAAAAAATTAATGTTTATAGAACATGCTAACATTTAATTGTTTTAATCAATCTTATATACCTATCTCTATTAATCGAAACTGATCTGATGATGAAAATATGTAATATAGCCATTGTTAAATTTTTCTGTTTTTTAAAATTCTGTACTATATGTAATCTTACTTGTAACTTTTTTTTTCTATCTTTGTTTCTGCTACTTTTAGTCTTTAAAAAAAGATAATAAATAAATAAATAAAGTCAGTAACAAATACTAGTGTGGGGCAAGCTCAGGGGAAAAAGAAGGTTTTCTGCACTGTTGGTGGGAGCCCAGACTGGTACAACAACAATGGAAACCATTGTGAAGGTTTGAAGATTCCTCAAAATCTAAGATTGGAGATTTCATCCAACACAGTTCTCACTCAGTGGAATATTTTTCTAAGAGAACTGAAAACATCATACCACAGCAATACATGTGCACCCATGTATATAGCAGCACCATTTGTCGGAGTTAAACCTTGGAAGCAAACCAAATGTCCATCAGCTGCGGAATGGAGAAAGAAGATGAATTTTTTTTTTTTTCACAGTGGAGTAATTATTCAGCCATAAAAAAGGATAAATCTGAGACTTTTATCAGTAAGTGGATACAACTATAGAATAGGCTCAATTGAACAAATCAGATCCATATGTCTAAGCCTTGTATTGTCTCCGTAGTGAGACAACCTCAAAGCGAAAATAAAATCTAAAGGTTACACTAGATATATTAGAAAAAGGGAATCAGCTTGTTCAAAATGAAGGAATGACTTACCCAAGGAAGGGAGGAGAGATTGTGGGGGAAACAGATACATCATGTATATAAGCAGGATGGTTTGGGAACATGTACTGTGAATTTCTGCTGGTCTATGCAAAGGAACACTTGGTGCTACATTTGTTTTGTCTCCATTTTTCAATTTTTTTCCTTTTTATTCTATGTAATTTCTTACATATTTTTTCATTTGTTTCTTTTGTCTTCCAATTTTGCATGCATATATGTAATAATATAAACAACTATTTTGAAGGGAACACTGTACATTCTAAAAATATTGTCAAAATTATATTATTTTGTTTTAGTGGAATTGGTAGCTTTGTAAATTTACTGCTTCAATACTATTGTGTACTCTCTTTTAAAAAAATAAAAAAAAAAGAAGAAATGTTTGGTTGGTTTAAAGTTAAAAACAGCAGACATAACCCGCATATTGATACAGTACAAATATGCATTAGAGACAAATTATTCAACTACAAAAATTGTTTAAAATCAAAGAATTTAGTTTGCTTTTGCCAATTGTCTTCTAATTCTCAGAAAATTTGTTTTTCTCTGTAATTGGCCATATAGTCCAAACTGTCCATGAAATTTGCAACGCTCACAAGTGTATGCTACATTCATATATCATTACTTCTCTAATGGAGGGTTCTGGCTGAGATCACTCCTCCATGGTTGATTAATTTTTCTTCAATAAATTTCCAGATTTTCTTTTTATGATGTGAGGAAAAAAGAAATTGCAATTGTTGAAGGAGATAGGGCAACATGTTAAATTAATACTATAAAGAATGTAGAGCCTGCCAGAAACTCATTCAATCCAGCAACCAGGCCTCGAATGTGAATGACACCTCCTTGGGACCACCAGAAACACGTTTGACCCAGAAACCAGGTCCAGTGCTTGAGACAGACGGAGCTGGGCCTGCCTGAAACTCACTCAATACAACAACAAGGCCAGGAGTGTGAAGTAGACCACCTGGGGCCCATCAGAAACTCATTTGACCCAACAACAAAGCCCCAGCATGCGCCACCACACCCAGCTATGTTTAATTCTTAGTAATGCTTTACTATCATGAAAATTTTTTCTTGGTTGATATCTTTGTATATATTATCCTATTCAAATACTATGTAAGTACTCTAAATTGATTACATATTCATACATATGATACACAACCTTCTGGCCTCTAAGTTGGACTCATGATTTGATTTGAATTTTGGAATATTGTTTTGAGATATTTAATTTAATAGCTATTTGATTAATTCTCTGAATATTTTTTAACTATGCCTTTTGTTTTATCATTCATATTGTATCTTTGACTTACAATTTACTTATAAGATATGGTATGATATTTTCTCCTACTATTAGAATGTAAAAAGAAAAAAAAAATATATATATATATATACACACACAAATACACACACACACACAGAAGTCAGGATAGATACACAGCCACTGTGCCTTAGTTGATTGAGAATAAAAGTTTGTTCTAACATTATTTAGACTAGATATCAGGTCTGCATCTTGTCCTCTGAATAACTACTATGAAGTTAACAATATAAATGGTATTAATTATTGTAACCGCCCTACTAACTAGTTTTGAAACTGTTTCACTGACATTTTATCTCTTTTCTCATTAAAATGAACTAAAAGAAAAAAGACAAGAATGTAGAACTGTTACTTGATAAATGATTTATTTCTTTGAGCAAGGAAATATTTTTGATGATACAAAAATAAACAGAATGACAAAAAAAAAAAAAAAAAAAAAAAAAAAAAAAAAAAAAAAAAAAAAAAAAAAAAAAAAAAAAAAAAAAAAAAAAAAAAAAAAAAAAAAAAAAAAAAAAAAAAAAAAAAAAAAAAAAAAAAAAAAAAAAAAAAAAAAAAAAAAA
>PVJA010037693.1:0-20202 GCA_004027025.1 Myocastor coypus | reverse complement strand
CTGCCCGTGGTGCCGGGCTTGGTGTCAGCAGCGCTGAGGGCGGGGGCGGCGGGGGCGGCAGCGGCGGGCGGCTTCTGGGTCTCGGCCTCGCTGCTCATGGTTGCGGTGATGGTGACTGGGGCCGGCTGCGGCAGCTGCAGCTCCTCCCGGGGTGTGATGGTAACTAGGCCGGCGGCGGCGGTGGGGCTGCTCAGGGCTCTCTGGGGTCCGCTCTCCGCTCCCGCTACCGATCGAACTAAGTGGGTCAATGTTATTTGGAGTTCTATATGCTTTGGTTATGTGATTGTCAGATTGTTTCCCCACATTTGGGAGGTTTTCTGCTATTACTTCTGTCCATACTCTTTATATCATTTGTACAGACTCCTTCTTTCTCATTGATGCCTATTAGTCTTGCACTGTTCATCTTTGCATCATCTTGCAGATTTTGAATTATTCTTTCTTGCATCCTAGTCATTATTAAGAGATCTTTTCTTACCTCTTCATTAGCTGCAATGGTATTTTTAAGGTCTGAAAGTCAATTTTCACTTTCATTGAAATGGTTTTGCCAGCCTGTGACTGAGGTTTTAATTTCCTGTATAGCACTTTGAAACTGTTTCGTGCAATCTATTTCTTTTCTATATTGCTCATTTAAGGATTACATCATTTTTCTATTCTCCTCTACTTTTTATCAGTGTCTTCTTTAGAAGCAGTACTTCTTCCATTATAGTTATCATTTCTTTTTTTACTTCAGAAATTATTTCTGATCTGATTTCTTGTATACCTTTCTGCAGTTGTTTCTTTACTTCAGATGCTATTATTTCAGAGATTTTAGATGTGTGATTTCCAATTTATTCTATGCTATTATCTCCTGCATCTGTTCTGGATGGGCTCGGGGCCTGAGACTTCATTTTGCTCCTTTTTTTTTTTTTTAATTAAAAAAATTTTTTTTTTTAATTTTTTTATGCTCCTTCTCTTTGTCATTTTGTATAGGTCTGTTCTCTGACCTTCGGTGTAGAGCTTTGGTAGAGTTCTTACCTTAGCTCCAGGTCCAGGTTTACCAAATTCAAACTCATCCCAGTGTCTATGGCTTGGGTCTGGCTGCTATGCTCCACTTCTTCCTGCTGCAGCCCTTGGAGGTGAACCTGCTGTGCCACTCTGGCAAGATGTTCTGCTCCTGGATCAGCTGGGTGGGTGTTGCCTCTAGCCTCTCTGTAGAGAGTTGTGCCACGGGGTCCCACACTGAGTGTGTGTGGTGGATGCAGTTCCACTCACAGGTCAGACCTGGGTGCTGGGTCGAATGAAGATCCGACAGGTCCCAGGCAGTCCCACTCACACACCAGGTTTGGGCTCTATTTCCAGTGAGGATACATCGGGCCTCAGGTGGTTCCACTCACATGCAGGGCCTGGGCTCTAGGTTAAATGGGAACCTGGCAGGACCTGGGCAGTCCCACTCACACAACAGGCCTGGGTGCCATGTCAAATGAGTTTCTGGTAGGCCCCTGGCAGTCTCATTCACATGCTGGACCTGGGCTCTGGGACAAATCAGGTAAATTTTTTAGGACAGGGTCCATAATAGTTCCTAAGAAGTTTATAACCCCTAAAACAGCAAAGATTTTCCTGGAAAATGTATGTGCCCCTGTGTGTGTGTATGTGTGTACACCTGTGCAGATACAGCGGGTGAGGAGGGGGTCTCTTCATGTGTTTCCATGGCTTTTATACTGAGCTACAAAGCAATCCCTTTTCATTTTTTACTTTGAGGAAGGGTCTGACTAAATCAATGCATGGCCCAGGTTGGGCTCACGCTTGGAATTCTCCTGCCTCGGCCCCAAGAGTGCTGAGGTTGCAGGTGTGCACCATCATGTCGGTTGTGCTAATCTCCTCCTCCTCCCACAGTTGATCACACAGAGAACAGAGGAGGCCCAGGACTTGGTCAAGGTCACACACGAAGGTGGTAGAAAGGTCGGGCTCAACATGTGGTTTCCGGCTCCTGTAGCTTCTCACGGCCTCCCATTCTACCACCTTCCCTCTCCCTGGGAACCATTACCAGCTCCTTCCAGAATACTTTTCTCTCCACCAGCAGGTATGGAGCATGCCCAGAGCTGTGCTGGGGGCGGGGACAGGATGTGACTCTCTGCATGCCTGTCACGCTTCTGGGAAGGGATTTATGACAGACACAGATCCTGAGCATAACTTGGCAATTCAAAGGAATCCCCCTGGGTCTGAAAATTCCAGAAACTCCTCAGGAAGCAAGGACTCGGGGAGGCACTCGAGCCAGTGGAAGGCCTTTCACAAAGTCTTCCCAGTTCTTAAAAAGGCCAAGAACTCTGGAAGCAGGGTAAGTTTGCAAAGTCTCTTTGGTCTGTCTTGCTAGTTCACCCAGCTGTTTCACAGCCCCTCTGTAGAGCCAGATTAGGGCAATAGAACATGTTTTGTCTGAATTTCTGCAAGTGCCTGGTGAAATTTCTTACATTGGGAAAATAGAAATACAGTGAGGTGTTCAATTCAAAGACGCTTCAGGATTCACCCCTGCCTGTCTGTCCAAATATTTATTAATGATGACAATGGAAATATCAATGCCATAATTATCTGTTTATTGACTTTTTTTCCTTAAATAATTTATTTAATTTAATTTATTTATTTCTTGTTTCAGAACCTTTGTTTGTTTATTCACTCATTTTTATGGCTGGCTCAGCCCCAAGGGCAGGGCTGGCGCAGCATGTGGTGCCGGGGATCGAACCGCAGTCCCTGAAGCCACCCAAGCTTTCCCAAGCAGGGGCTTTAGACTACTGAGCCATCCTGCCGGGCCCCTGTTTGTTGACCTTTTGACCAATATTTTTTACACAAAGTTTCTAAGGAACAAACTGGCCAAAAAAACCAAAACAAAACAAAACAACAACAACAAAAAACAATACAAATCTTCTTCCTCCAAAATAGATTAGAGGAGGACATTACAAAATACTGTGACTGCTACAGACATGGATGACAGGGAGGTTCCAGGAGCCCCACAAAGGGGCCTTCAGTGAGCCTGGGATTGTCACAGGGAGGTGACACCTGAGGACACCGGAGAACAAGGTAGCAGTTAGCCAAGGCCAGCTGGAGGGGTGCCAAGCCACTGGAGGGTAGAGGCAGGTTGGCCTAGGCCTGCTCAGGAAACTGAGGTGGCTCTCTGTGGAACGAGGGGAAATGTCCGGGATGGAGGACAGAGTCAGACAGGGCAGACCCGGAGGGGCTGGTTTACATCCAGGGTGTGTGTGTGTGTGTATGTGTGTGTGTGTGTGTGTGTGTGTTTTCTAGACTGCAGTATCACTTACAATTTTGAAACACAGCTTCCAGGAACTTCCCTGGCACAGGGGACACAAGACCCAAAGGCCCGTCAATGCAGGTGGTGGACCAGTTGGCCACTCAGACCCTCAGGACCGGGTCACTCTCCTCCCCGCCTCCACTGCAGCTACATGGGCCTCAAGCCACTGAGCAACTTCTAGCCTGTGCAACTGTCACATTGGCTCTCCCTGCACCCAGAGTGCACTCTCCCACCCCTGTATCTATTCCTATACCCACCCAATCCTTTTAGGCTGAGCTCACATATTACTGCCTTGGAGAACCCTACCTCAGCTCCCTTTAATGTTTCTCACAGCCCTCTGCTTTACTCAGAAGGCACAGATGGCACTTCAATGTCGTCATGGATGTGTTTGCCTGTGGTATTATGGAGAGACACAGCCATCCCTGCTCAGTGAGCCCTTGTAAACAAAGATAAATATGTTATGGGCAGGACTGCATCCCTTGCAATTGTGTCCAAGACTTGTATCATGTTTGGGGACAGACAGACAGACAGACAGACAGAGGTGGAGAATGTTCTGATTACCTACCGCTGCATGAGAAGCCATCCAAGTATCTAGCAGCTCAACACATGTTTTTCATCCCTCCCTGATTCTGAGGGTTGGGCATTTGTGGGCAGATGAGCTGGCTGGGTCCCCTGTCCCTCACAATATCCGTGGTGGTTACTCAGTGGTGTCAACCGGCAGATGTTCCGGTTTGCAGAGTCCAAGCTATTTTTGTCCACATTTCTGGCACTTTGGTGGCTGTGAGACTCCACCCAGACCTGCTGATCCGAGGGATTCTCCACCCTGTCATTATCAGGGTTGTCGGTCCCTCTATGTCACAAGGGTCCAAGAGAACTAAGTAGAAACACCAAGGTAATTTGTAGCCTACTCTGAAGGTTGCAGACATTGGCCTCTACTGTGGTGCTATTGACCCAGGAAGTCACCTGGGCCAGCCCAGCTCAAGGGAGAGGAGCCAACAGACTTCCTCTCGATGGGAGGAATGTCAAAGACTGCAAGCACCTAAAGCCACACCAAGGAGAACAGGGAAAGGGAGGGCTGTTTACGTTTTCGCAATGGTCACTGCTACTGTGGTGCCCAAGAAGCATAACAAGGGAGAAAATTCACATAGATCATTTTAGAACCTAGGAGAAAAAGCAGTGAAACGTACAAGGATTTGATTTACATTAGCTGGAAAGGAAAAGAAGACATCTCTTTGAGAGATGTTTAGGAGGCAATAGATGTGACAGTAAAAATACAAATTCTGGAGTCACCAACCTGGTTCTTAGCTCCTTCTTCCTCCATGGGCCAGCCATGAGAACTCTGGAAAATGTGCTGCCTTCTCTATGTCCATCTCATCTGTAAAATGCAGATAACTTTACTTCCCGCACTCATTGAGAGGATTAAAGTGAGTTAATACATGGCATCGAGAGGGCTAGAACAGTCTCTGTATGCGCTAAGGGTACAATAAACACTAACTCTGTATAATAGAAAGAAGTAAACTTTGTATGAGTCAAATTTTGCCCAAAAATCAAGTCCTATTGCTAGCAGCAAAAGACAAGATTCCTTCTCATCTGTGGGTTCTATCTGTTAAGATGGTGGGAGATATTTGGACCTTCTGACAGCACAACAGTACCACCCTTCAGGACGTGGCAAGCCGCGCACGGCCTAATCATGGCCACTCCCTAGGCGCATGGAATACAGGACATGTGAAAGAACAGGCACAAGTAAAGAAACCCACGGGACCCAGCAGGATGGCTCAGTGGTCTAAAGCGCCTGCTTAGGAAAGCAGGACCGCAGTTCAATCCCCAGCACCACATGCTGCACCAGCCCTGCCCTCAGGGCAGGCTGAGCCGGCCATAAAAATAAATAAACAAACAAACAAAAGTTCTGAAACAAGAAAGAAAGAAAAAAGAAACCCAGATTTTAGGGGTCTGGAGTTGAGGGTGCTCTATTAAGTGGCCCAAGCTTCAGTAGGCTACTTGGGCTACCTCTGTGAACCAACAGTACATCCTTTCCTCTTCTTCCTCCTTCAGGCCAACACTGATTCAGTGTCAACTCTCTTCATGTCCCAGTGCCAGGTTCAGTGGACACAGTGGAAATAAGACGGCATCCTTCCAGGTAACCCACAAGCCAGTGAGTACCACACAATGTCACAAGCACTGGCTCTCGTGTGACGAGATGTGTGCAGTTACAGGGCAGGGACACTTCGGGCTGGTGAGCCCCAACTGCAGAACTGCGGGGGTACACTGGGCTATAAGGCACAAGGCGCAGCTTTCAGACCCAGGGCAAGGTCCACAGTTACTAGACACGTGGCCTGAGGGCATGTGAGCATTTCCTCAGGGCCTGCCTGGTGCCCCTTCTCAGAAATAGCCCCAACAGGCATTAAAACGCTGCCTGCTGTCTCCTTGTGAGTCAAGGACTAGAACTAGTTTATTGCTACGTCCAGGTATTTCTTCAAAGTGCTTCAAAAGGGAGTAGTCCAGTTAATGTGAGAAAGGCAAGTGGGGTTTGCTTCTGGCCTTGGGGCCCCAGGCCCCACTCTGCGCTTCAGGTACTGAGTCTGAGTTCCTCCATCCTGGCCCAACTTCCGGCAGTACAGGAGGACAAGCCAACATCTGGGCCACTGCTACCTTCACAAGCCACCTGCCCTCAGGAGCCAAAGGCAAAACCCCAAAATCAGGGCTCGCCACTGCGGAATTCAAACGTGGCTTCTCAGCCACAGAACTCCTGGGACAAACAGCACGGCCTTATGTCATCAGCTGAACATCCCACCACAGCCAGAGCTCAGGCTGGGTGTGGAGGTATGGAGGTGCTCAGCTCTGCGGCACCCCCCTTGCACCCTCTAGGAGAAGTTCCCAACCAGTGAGCCCCCAGGGTCCAGCAGAGCAGAGCACCTGAACCAACCCGAATGCACATACTACACACGGCACCCTCCTACAAACCCCAATCCCTAATCCAACCTAAACCCAACTCGTACCTCGCCCTACTCTACAACAATCTGAATCCACGCTCAGGCCTCTCTCTCATGGCTAACACTGAGTAACACACTAAAACAAACATCCACTGCTGTTGCAATCCTCAGCCCTAAGGTGCACTCTGCCTCGGAGTTCACTGGGCCACGGGACGTCTGGAGAGAACGGTCTCCGGGGATAGGATCACTGCTACCCCACCCACCTCCACCCGGCCCGGTCTGGCCAACAGCTGCCTACAATTTGCAGCCTCACATGTGCTGCAAACAAGTCTCCTTTGGGTTTAAACTCTCACGGGAAACTATTTCCCTTATTAAAGGATTTAATACACAGAAATCTGGAACGAACCAGACATTGGAAGTCCATAGCTGAGAAAGGGGGACACTTCAGGGATTTTCTCTCCACAGCACAGGCTGAGATGGAAGGTCTTAAGTGACCCTCCTCCCCCAAGCCCTCCTTGGCAGGAGTCATCAGGAAATAATAGGATTATCTTCAATTTGTGCATAATTGCCAGCTTCTAGGAAGAGAGAGGAAGGGGGTGTGGTGCCACAGAAGGAGACTGCGATCAGAAGCTCGGTTCTTAGAGACACACCCCCCTCACCAGTCCAATACTTCATATTGTGCAGCACCCCATCCCCCCCCCCACAGCCTGGAAGGAGGCTCTGGGCGCCTGGCCCACACCCCACTGAGTCAGGGCTGACCATGAGGTGGCTCCCTGAAGGTCAGCCTGGAGAGGTGACTCCAGAGCACACTGCTAATCAGAGGAAACAAGACGATCACAGAGATGGGGGACACAGAGCCCAAGGGCAGTGCGGGGAGAGCCGTGAAGGCCTGAAAGGCCGCACTGGTTGGGGCAGAAGCGGCGGAGGGGAGCAGGTGAGTGAGTCCCAGGGCCCCCGGACAGTGTCACACTTTCCAGGCTCAGCTCTGCATAGAAGGTCAGATTCCTTTTTTAATCATTTTTTTAAATTTTATTTATTATTTTCATTCTTGTTTCAGAACCTTTGTTTGTTTATTCATTCATTTTTATGGCCAGCTCAGCCCGCCCTGAGGGCAGGGCTGGCGCAGCATGTGGTGCTGGGGATCGAACCGCGGTCCCTGAAGACACCCAAGCTTCCCCAAGCAGGCGCTTTAGACCACTGAGCCATCCCACCGGGCCCCTTTTTTTTTAGATTCAAAAAGGAAAAACAAGGGCGGGGGAGATAGCTCCGTGGCACAAGGTCATGAATTTGAACTCCGGTCTCACAAAAAAAAAAAGAAAAAGAGAAATTCAGAAAGTTCTGAAAGTTTGTAGAAGCAGATTAAAACTAGCTACAACCCGTGACATGGGCCATTCTCTCAGAGAGGCAGGATATCGCCTTCACTTAGTAATTTCAAGAATGCATCCCTTTACCCTCTAGGCTGGCCACTAGCATCCAACAGAAAAGGAAATGCCTGCTCTTTCTTTGCTCCAGAGGATGAAGCCTGCTGCAGGGAAACCGAGGCCACAGCTGAAGCTCCCAAACCTGCCTGCTCCCTGCCCCTGGAGGTAAGGCAGCGGTGCAGTCCTGAGAGCACTTGGGGCCCCCTCTTGTGCAGACAGACTGGCCCTGGGCACAGCAAGGCAGCTACCACCACCCCTGCTGGGGGCCCAAACATCTCTGGCAAAGGTCACTCAGGTCCCTAAGGCCAGTCACACAGTGTACCACAGGCACTCATACAAATCGCAACATACAACCAGCATGTTTATGTGTACAATCACACCGATTCTCACACTCACACACCCATGTGCATACATCATGCCACACTGACGTGCGTGCATCACAGATGGCATGCGTGCACACACACTTGCAGCATGCACACACATTCCTACACCACGCTGTCACACGTGGTCATGGGTCAACACACACACTAAGTATTACCTGACCCTTCCTTGCCTGTCCTCAGCCCCCGCACAAGGCGAAAGGAGGGCAAATTATGTAATGTCCTTCTCCGCGCTACCGTAGGCTGCAAACTTCCTGAGCTGAATGGCCCATCTTCCTGCAGAGCCAGGCACATAGTAGGTGCACAGTGATGTTTCTGCATGAACTCTGAATGGCACGACAGAGCTTTGATTCAAGCAACAAGAAGCAAATTCTCTCTCCCTCTCCCCTCCCTTCCCCCCAACCTTTCTCTCTCTGGCTGAACTTGGAGTAGAAGTAGGGATGGAGGGAATTTTTCTGGAACACCCCATGCCCTGTGACAACTTTGTCTCAGGCACCCCGCCCCCCTCAGATTAGCCACAGACAGCACCTGCTCCTTCAGGCTCTCCCTGGGGTACAAGAGCAAGAAGCCTGTGAGCTCCTGAGAAGAAGCAGACACCAGCGAGCTCTTCGTGAGGCTCAAAGATCCTGCCCCCTCCTGACTTTCTTTTCCTTTCACAGTGTTAGTCCTCAATACACCTTTTGCACAATTAATTCCAAGCCGAGGAACAGGAGAAGAGAAGCGGAAGGAAGAGGAGAGGTGGAAGGGTGGCAGCGGCAGCGTGTGACCACTGCGAAGGTCACCAAAGACCGAAATAGCAGGCATCAGACATCCGGTGCCCCAGCCTCCACCCCAGAGACTGGGCTGTGTTTGACAGCAGTGAGTAAGGCCAAGCAGCTGGGGGGTTGTGGGGGGAGGTCCCTCAGCCCCCATGAGCCCCGCAGTGCCCAATCGGGTGTTCCTGGGCACACAGCAGGCAGACACGCGGCCACCACTCCCCGAGGTCCTAAAGCCCAGAGTCACCAGTCAGCTCCGGGCCATGCCCCCTGGTCAGTCCAAATGCCAGCCAGACGTCAGAGCCACCCAACCTCTCTCTCCCTGTCGCCCCGTCTGGCCATCATTCCTGACGCCGGCTCGGCTAGGTGCCGCCCCGTCGCCCAGCCCTCCCAGAAAGTGGGAACCTTTTCGTGGTACCCGCAGGGCCATCCAGCACCCCGTTCAGCCCAAGCTGGGCCGGCGCCCGACGCCCCCTCTGCCGGGGCCAGGCGCCGCCGCAGGCCGGACCTCCCGGTCTGGAGCTCCGGGCTCGCGCTCCACCAGGGGCCCGGTTAGCATCTGTAAGGTTCCTCCGGGCGCGCACATCCTGCCCGGATCGCCCCTTCCCCCGGCGGTATTAGCACCTTCCTCGCGCCTTTTATCGCCCAGCCCCGCCCGCCGAGCGCAGCCTTCAATCCACAAGTGTCCCGGGAAGAGACCGCCAGCCGCCGCCCGCGCTTCCCGGCACGTTTCGCCCTTCCTGGGGGCGGTGCGTCCCAAAGGCCGGAGCCCCCAGCCTCCCCCACAGGAGGTGGCCCCATAATCAGTAGGCATCAGTCGGCTCTAATCAACCCCCTGTTTCGACTATTTTAACAGCAATAAAAGGGCCATAAAGAGCAAAGCAGTGGACCCGCTAGGAACACGAGCTCCTTCGCTGTGATATAATGAAAAACACCAAATGCTTCCTCGGAACCCAAGTGACAGCCCTGGCAGCGGGGCTATTGGAGGAAGCCTAATTATGCTATAAATTAAAGGTTTTTTTTTTTAACCCAACATTATGACCTTTAATAAGATTGTTTTTACAACCAGCTGTCAATAAATCATCCAGGAGCACCAGTGAGAAGCATTCTCTGAGAACCTCTGTGAATTTCATTAGCTGCAGTTTATTTGGTCTTGGTGCTGCTACGATGTTTTTTAAATCTCAAATTAAAGGCTCTGAACCATAAAAGCTAATCCGGAAAAGTTCCTGTTTCGGCCTCTAAAAACAAGCCCTACTAATTGCAGAAATTAGCTGAGATGTGGCCAGGCCAGGAGGTCGTTAGCTGAGAAGGAAGGACAAGCAGCGGAGGCTTCACCATCCGTGGCAGCTGTGAGCACCCACAAGACCTGAAGGCCACAGCCCCAGGATGGACAGCTGGCCCGACCTGACCCCACAGCAGGCAGACGCCCCGAGGACAGCTGACTGCAGGACATAGCCAGCTCAGAAACAGGCTGTGGGGGAGCATCTGCCCTCAGCCATGTCCTTGGGCAAGGAGGGGAGGGAGTCAGTCCCCTGAGCTGCGGGACCGCTGTTAAGAACTATCCCCACCTCCACTGGCCGTCTCAGCCAACTGACGCCATGTTTTCCTAAGCTGCGCACGAGGTGTCCACGGACAGAATGTGAGAGTGTGGCGTGCTGTGACAAGTGCAGACAGGGGACTGGACATGGGACGCAGCTGCTGGCTTGCTAGTGCCCGCTGGGCTCGGGAAGCCTAAGTTTAAATTCCAGCCTGCTATTAATTCTGGGACCTTGGGAAAGCGCCTGCGCAGGGTACCCTTAAAATGCTGAAGCCAGCAGACCTAGTGCAAATACAGGTGTGGACGCCTGCTGGCCAAGGGACCGTTAGCAAGTTACTTCACCTTTCTGGACCTTGTTTTCCTTGTCTGTAAAGTGGAGGTACACAGAGTGCTTCCCTTGGAGGGCTGCTGTGAAGATGGCTGACCTAAGGACAGTTCTGGTGTGTAGAAGCTCCCAAGAAATGCCCATGAGTGCTATGGTTTGGATATGGTTTGAATGTGACCTAAAGTTTCATGTATGGTGACTCCACCCCCATTGTGAAGTACCCAGACGATGGAAATTTAATCCAACTGGCAGCTTAAAGGTGGGAGACGATTAAGATTAGATCAGGGGGTCTGAGGAGCAATTGAAGACTAATGTCTTTATAAGAGGGAAGCCAGGGGTGGTAGTGCAAGCCTGCCTGGGATCCCAGCACTCAGGGGCTGAAGTAGGAAGATTGCCACAAGCTCAAGGCCAGGCTGAGTTACATAATAAGTTCAAGGCTGGCCTGAACTACGTAGGGAGGCCCTGACTCAAAATAAATAAATAAAAAAGAAACGAAAGAGAAGGGACAAGGACTGGCCAAATAGCTCAGCGGATTAAAGTGTCTGCGCCCAGGCACGGTGGCGCACACCTGTAATCCTAGCACTTGGGAGGCTGAGGCAGGAGTATCAGTGCGAGTTTGAGACCAGCCTGGGCCACAAAAGTGAGCTCAAGGCCAGCCTGAACTGCATAGTAAGACCCTGTCTCAAAAAGACAAAAATAAAAAATAATAAATAAATAAACAAAGTGCCTGCAAGCAGGTGTAGGGGGCCAAGGGTTCAATCCCCAGGGGCCTGCCATGCCAACCCCACCCCAGGGGGTGCGCTCAGACCCAATTGAAACTGGGCGTGGTGACACACAGTTGTAATCCCAGCTCTTGGGAGGCTGTAAACAGGCGGATCACTACAAGTGAGATCTAGTAGTGAGGCCCTGAACACCCTGTAGACTCTGAAAGAAAGAGGCCAGAGACCACAAGGGACACACACAGGAACAATATTTCTTGTCATGTGATGCTCTATGCCACCTCAGGACTCTGCCCGAAAGGAAGACATCACCAGACTATGGCCCTTGACCCAGCAGAACACTGAGCTAAACAACCCTCTTTTGTTCGCAAAATTATCCACCATCAGTCATTCCATTATGTTAATAAAAATAGATCAATATACCCATCAAGGTGCTGGGGAGATAGCTCAATAGAATGAGTGCTTCCCTGGAAAGCACAAGGGCCTGAGTTCAATCCCTGGCACTGCAATAAATAAATAAATAAATAAATAAATAAAAATAATATATATTTTTCCTATTTTATGACCGCTGTCAATAGCAGTCATAAGAGGAACCTTCATATTTATCTCTATAGTGCCCAAGTTCATCATCTAGAGAAAGAGTTGGAGTAAGCAATTTCTAAGCCCCCTTTGCCATACACAGCAGCTCTAGGGGGGCAGTACACCCCTGCACAAGGCCTTCGTAGGCCTCCCTGCTATCTGTAGCAATACGCTTTCCATTCACAACACCCTGTACCTCCGGGCCTAGGCCCACAGGGACCCTAAAGCCTCTGCACCCTGCTGATTTCTGCTTCTTTCAGGCGCCCAAGATCCTTTCCCAGAAATCCTTCTGAGCATGTCTGGCCCCGCCCCCTCTACTCCCATAGGTGCTACTTTTCCAGTGGGTACTCCTGCTGTCACTATCAGAGATCAGGTCGCCCCCACCGACGTGCCGGGTTCAATCCACTGACCCCCCAGAACGGGCCGCATACACCATGTCTGCTTCAGTCTTTCTCCAATCCCCAGAGCTCATACCTGCCTTGGTTTGTGGCACACTCTCAAAATATTTGCTGAAGGGTGTTAAAAGATGCAACACTTAGAGACATACTATATAGAAAACTTGTTACCCGCATTTGTGTATTTATGTACTGAATACAGGGTCTCACTACGCAGCCCAGACTCATAGTCCTCCTCCTTCGGCCTCCCCAGAGCTGAGATTACAGGCTTGCACCACCACGTCCGGCTTTGGGGCCTGGAGCTGGCACGGCATGAGGTACCAGGGATCAAACTGGGTTCTTACTTTCCCGGCCCCATATATAGAAAACTTATAGGCAGAAATAAAACAAATTCTTCTGTAAACTGAGATTTGATTCGTATTCAGAGCCCAAGTTTCTTTGTTGTAATGAAAAATAAGTGATTTTCCTGGATTATCGGAAAAGAGGAGCCAGGCATAGTGGCACACGCCTAGGAATCTCAGGCACGTGGGATTCTCCTCTCTCTCTCTCTCTCTCTCTCTCTCTCTCCCTCCCTCTCTCTGGAATGAGCTCAAGGCCTATGCCCTGAGTTACATCTCCAGCTGCTTTTTAAATTTCGAGCCAGGATCTTGCCCAGGTGCCCAGGCTAGCTCAAGCTTGCATCCTCCTTGCCTCGGCCTCCCCAAGTGCTGGGATTGCAGTGGTCGAGTGCCCACCTCGCATACCTGAGGCCCTGAGTCGCCGCAGGGTCCTCGTCCCCACAACCCCAACCACATGCCTCTACTTTTCCCCCTATACCCAACTTCCATAGCTGGGGAGCCTTCTCTCCCAGGGCAGAAACATGAGGAATTCTGAAATTCCTGAAGGAAAACCATGCATGAAGTTGTGCATGGGGGCTGGAGCCAGACCCCAGGCCTCAGTGGCTGGGAAGGAAGCGGGCATCGCAGCTGCCCAGGCTTCTGCTTTTGCCCCATTCATCAGCTGCCCAGGTCATCCGTGTGTCTCCCATCAGGCTTGTGGGTCTGGTTTTTGTATAATACACATTTCCCCTAGTTTTTATTTCATCTGTTTTTCTCAAGCAGCCTTTCCCTTATTTTTTAACTTTTTTTTTTTAAATGTAAATTACAGCCGCCTGTGAATTGACGTAATGTGAAATGAAGGCGGCTGTTTCCCCTCCCTCCAAACAGGGAACATGGCTTTTAAAACTAATAAACCCCTTAAACCTCACGAAACCCATTTCAACCTTTTCAATGGCTGTTTTCAGAAGGAAAAGGAAAAGGCAGAGGGAGGGAAGGAAAAGTGTTAGAGGCCGCAGGCCAGCAGGGCCTGAGAATGGAGTCTGTCCCGCCCTCTGGTCCAGGTTGCAGCTTGGCCAGGGGGAGCTTGGAAGCCAGGGAGCCCCTGGGCGTCGGTGGCACGGGGACAGCTTCGAAAGCCCTAGGAAGGAGGGCAAACCTGCAGGTACAGGAGGGAGGGAGTTCACAGCACGTGCAGGATCTAGAGAAGGTGTGAACAGAGTTGTGAGGCACGGGGGTGGGGGGCTGTCCACTGGGACGAGGTGGTCCTGAGGCCTCTACCTGGGAAGCAGAGCCCGCATCGTCTGCCTTCCTTGGGAACAGGAAGTGAATGAAGAAGGAGCCAGCTGGCTGGGAGGGAGCTCTAGGGCTACGACAAAGGAATGACTCAGGCCTGAGTTGACTCCTAACGTAGGTGAGACTCTTGTGGTTCCGGACACCTTGGGAGGAAAGGCCCCCTCCGTCCTTCTAAGGGATAGAGTCGAGGGTCACTTGGCTTTTCCAGAGGGCTCTGGGTCCTCTTCTGCCTACAGTCCTAAGCCAAACACCTGGCAGCCAGACAGATACCTAGAAAGTACCCATCAGTGTCTATTGAATAAATACAGATGCTGGACCACAGAGATAACTCAGGAGAGTAAGGTCCTGAGTTCAATCCCTGGTACTGCCAAAAACCATGCAGATGCTACTACAGTATATGACTAAGTGAAGGCATGAGGGGAGAATCTTCTAAGCCACTGTTGCCCCTCTGTGAGAGGTAAGGGAAGCTTCTCCCCAAGAACACCAAGATTATACTCCCCCCAAACAGAGCCACCATGTACAGTATGGAGCAGGTACCAGAATAAAACCTTGGCTTCTTCAAGGAATGGGGCCGTGACTCATCCTGACAGCTGACACTGACAACAGTTCTACAAAGCACTGTACATGGTTCCAAAGTAAATCCTGAGGGGATCTGACTGACCTTGAGAGGTACAAAACATACAGGTTTTTTATTTATTTATTTTTTTTTTTCTTGTTTCACAACCTTTGTTTGTTTATTCACTCATTTTTATGGCCGGCTCAGCCCACCCCAAGGGCAGGGCTGGCACAGCATGTGGAGCTGGGGATCGAACCGTGGTCCCTGAAGCCGCCCAAACTTTCCCAAGCAGGGCTTTAGACCACTGAGCCATCCCACCGGGCCCCTTAAACATTAGACTTTTTTTTTTTTTTGGCCGGGCTGGGGTTCAAACTCACGACCTTGCACTTGCCAGGCAGGCACTTGTGACACAGAGCTATCTCCCCAGTCCCTAAAATACAGGTTTTGTTATACAGGTCTTGCTTTAACTTGCCCTTAACCACCCAGCAGCAAAGCTTAAACATGATGCATAAAACTTAAGGGTAGTTTAGTATGCTGAGCTGTAAAAGGCTCAAAGCAATGGCTTCCAATATTGCCAGTACTGCAATTATGGAACATTAGACTATGTATACAACTACCTTCTCTTAGATCAGAGAGAAGAAATCTATTGTACCAATAACCATTAGAAAATTTATCATGTCTACACCCTGGGCTCTGTGTAACTATAATGAGGACAATATGCATTGTATCAATTATTGTGAATGTTCTACTAACATGTTTTGAAACTGTCACAATGTAGTTTCTTTTTTTTTTAATTTTATTTTTTTCTTGTTTCAGAACTTTTGTTTGTTTGTTTTTATGGCGGGCTCAGCTGCCCTGAGGGCAGGGCTGGTGCAGCATGTGGTGCCAGGGATCGAACTGCGGTCCTTGAAGCCGCCCAAGCTTTCCCAAGCAGGCACTTTAGACTACTGAGCCATCATGCCAGGCCCACAATGTAGTTTCTTATTAAAAGTAATTTGAAGGGGCCGGGGAGATAGCTCCATGGCACAAATTCCTGCCTGGCAAGTGCAAGGTCGTGAGCTTGGTCCGGCAAAACACACACACACACACACACACACAAGTAATTTTAAAAAGATAATGGGAAAAAGAAAACAAAAACAAAAAACCATTGGCTTCTAAAGTGGCCTGCCATTCAGGAAGCAAGACTTTCTCCGCTAGCAGTAGGGAAGTCTTTTGTTTGCGCTTCCTATCTCCTAGATTCAGCTGGTTGGAAGTTGAAAATTAGAGCAGGCAAAAAGGACAACAAGGAGGGGCTGGGGAGATAGCTCCATAGCACAAGTGCCTGCCTGGCAAGTGCAAGGTTGTGAGTTCAAACCCGGCCCCGCAAAATAAATAAATAAAGGACGTGGGAGAACCCCAGGAAGAAGCTGGTGGGCGACACCCTCAGCTTCCCACAGGCGCTGAGGACCTCTGCTCTGTAGGAGGTGAAAGCAGACCTTTAGAGCGTTCAAGTGAGGGCGGTCAGCACCTCCCCCCACCCCTCCGCGGGGCGTGTTCCGGTGGCCACTGTAGGGGCAGCTGTAGGCGACCCTGCAGTCTGGCCGGGCGGTGCGGGTCCTTCATGATTGTCGAGCAACCTCGAGCTAAAGGCAAACTCACTTTGAAAAATACAACTGCTTATCAACTTTATTCACCTCCTGTTTCAATGTGAAAAATGTTCCAGCGGGAGGTTTCCTGAGCAAAGGCCAGGATTTACTGTGCATTTCCCACAAACGGGGCTCTCTGGCTTGCTCTGTGAGAAACGAAACCCAGAGCGCCCAACCCAGCTGGCCTCCTGGGCAGAAAGGAGTCTAAGCCAGATTAAAAACTCCACTTCAGGACTTTTTTACTGCTGGACTGGGCTGGAGAGTTGTCAATGGGCAGGAAAATCGCACATCTGGAATGTGACTCTGTCCCTGAGTTGGCTGGTATAACTCAACATGTATGTCAGGTCTTTTCTTTTTTTGGTAGTATGTTTTTCTTTAATGGCCAAGATTTATCTGGCTCCTATTCATTTTTTTTTTTTAAGTCCGTGGTGAATATTATTGTTAAGTTCTAGACTTTTATATTTGTGTAAATTAAAAGCCGTATTTCAATCCTGAGCAGATGGCTTGCTTGCCTTCGAGGTTTAAAAAAAAAAAAAAAAAGGCCCAACTAATAGCAGTAGTATCCGAGAGACTGGTTACCCAACTCACTCAGAAGATACTAAAAGAGAAAGTTCTTTTGATTTTCTTCACCAAAGCTATATCCCCTTTGTGCCTTTATAAAATCTGGTTCTGGGAACGTTGGCGCCAAGATGCTCAAATCGAAAGTCGATGTGTGGATAACTTTAGTCAGTCACATTCTGACCGTGGCCCAAGAGGCTACTATAGGCCTTTGTGCACCACGCTGATAGGTTTGTAAAATCGATACAGCCATTTTGAACTTCTAACGAGTTTTGAGAAGAAAGACAGCGATCTCTTGGTTGGGTCCAACATCAGTGCTGACCCATGAGAATGTCTTTCTTCCTCATGCAAGTCCATGCTTGGGTTTGCCGTTAGTTTAAAAGCAAGAGCGATGTAATAAACGTTTAGTAACAACCCCCCACATACTTAGATTTATAGGCTAGTTAAATCTTTAACGGTTAAAGTTAAAAACCTTTTATTTCAATGGCCTGGGGATTTGCACAGCTGGAATGCTGTATTTTAATTTATTCAAATTGGAATGGGAAGGACAAAGTGACCAGGGGGTTGGCTTTCTTGGATCCCCCAGTCTAGTAGTAAATAATGGGCACAGCCATGTCCCCAGGATTCCCTCCTGATTCCAAGCCAAGCCTGAAGAGGAGAGAGGGGAAAGGAGAAAGGAACAGGCTTTGGGGGCATTTGTAGTCACACGGTCACCTGTCCTGGCTCGCCACTCGGGCTGCCAAAGTCAAGCAGTGTCCACACTACGGTTCTGCCCTGCGAGTGACAGTCTTGGCAAGGTTACACCCTGCTGGTTTCACCTGCCTTCAACACTCAGGTTGGGTTGTCTGGTGACAGCAGCACTGGCCAAGGGACGGGGACAATGGACCTACTAAGACCTGGTCGTAGGAGAGAATGGAAGGTTATTGAAGCATACAGGAAAGACAAGGTGAGAGGTGGGGGTGACAGAAGTGACAGGGGTGTCACTGATATCACTTTTTTTTTTTAAATTCACTCTGCAGCTGGTCATTTCAAGTTGCTTTACTTCATGGATGCTCCAGGGAGTTTTGTTTGTTTGTTTTTGTTTTTCAGACAAGGTTTCACTATGCAGTTCAGGCTGGCCTTGGACTCACTTTATAGCTCAGGCTGGCCTTGAACTCACAGCAATCCTCTTGCCTCAGTCTTCCAAGAGCGAGGATGGCAGGTGTGCACCACCACGGCCAGCCTTGTTTTGTTCTCTTCTTCCAGATGAAGACCTGAGATGTGCAAAACTCTAGCAACTTTGCAAAGGTAGGAAGAGATGCACTAGAGAGACTGCAGTCTTACTAGGGGCTTCAAAGGGGGATGGGGAGCGGAAATGCCAGTGCTCTTAGGCCAAGAAGCCTCAAGGATGGAGTCCCTAATACAGCAGGAGCAACGAGGTAAGCACCATCACTCCCAGGAAGCTCTCATTCCCGTGCGTGTCCTGCAGACACACACAGCACCATGCGTCTAAGTATCCCTGGCGTAGCCGAACACACGCAAAGATTGTGACAAAAGCACTTCGTGCATTCCATCACTTCACTAGCCCCCCGCTTCAGAAACACACACATGTGCACACGCACACCTCAAGCTCACCCCTTCACACATATGCACCAACAGTTCTCACACAGGTCCACCAACAATTCAGAGTCATGTTTTCTACTACTACCCATGCACACGTGTACAGGTACACACACCTGCACACACACATACACACACACTAAGGGCTGTATGCCAAGTCCAGTTGCTTGTTGATAAGCCCCTGGCACTCAGCATGCCCCTTTCTCAAAGGTGGACTGACTGCTCTCTCTCTGGCTGAGGCTAATCTATTCCTTCAAAGGAGGAGGGACACAGCAGGTGATGGCCAGTCCCATGAGATGCTCCAAAGGCTCCCAGAATGTAGGAGAGATGAGCAGGACCCTCCACCATCACGTCCAGCCTCCTCTGCTAAGAGCCTCGGGTGCTTACCTCAAGACCAGCCACCTAAGCCTCTGCTGCTGACCTTTGCCAGGTCAAGTTTAAAGGTCAAACCTGGGTCTTTGGTCACCCACAGCTACCGCAGCAGCCAGGACAAAGGCTGTGGACGCCGCTGTTAGGCTGATTCTTGTGAAAGAAACTGGCTTTCTGGGGCTAGGGATAGAAGCTGCTTGATGGAACGTGCTGGGATCCTAGTGAATTCTCTAGCTCTGAAATGCTAACATTTCTCATCAGGACACTCACAGACATTCACAGGGTTTTCAATTTCCAGGCCATCTTGGTATTTTATGGGGTTTGATGTTCTCTGCACAAACATGGGGTTAATAATTGACAGAGAGCCAGGCTGCCTACTGTGGCACTTGTAGTTCTGTCTAGCAGGGCCGCAAAGCCACTCAGCTTCTATGGCCCACGAAGCCATGACAGTCTGTCCTCTGAAACCAAAGACGTTACCAATTGCAGGAAGTTGTGGAATAAAAGAAATCTTTCAAATAAAAAGATGTCAATTTAACAGCCAGGGACCTGGAAACAGATGTTCCTGCCCGAGTCCAGGAGCAGCCCCTCCATCCTCCAGGTTTTCAAAGTCACTTCTTGTCAGGTGCCCTGGTTAAGAGGGAGAATTAATGAGCTGTGCTCCATTTTACGGCTGCCATCTGATGTGGGAACCGTGCGGAGAGCTGCGTGGACGGGCCAGCCGGGCCCCCAGCCCTTCCTCCAGCAGCTCAGCCCGGATCAAAGCGGAGAGCAGCTCCACTTTTATAGCAAAATGATTAAAACCACGTGGGGCTTGTTTCCTCCCACGTGACCCCCCAACAAAGTGCACGAGGGACCAGAGGAAAGGTGAACCCAGAGGTCTGGAGAGGCCCCGGGAATGGCAGGACCCAAGAAAACGAAAACAGAAAGGCGCAGTCCACACAGGCACAGCTTCCTCAGCAAGGACACTTGTGAACACATACACAGGGGCCTGGGGAGATAGCTCCAAGGCACAAGTGCCTGCTGGGCAAGTGCAAGGTCGTGAGTTCGAACCCTGGTCCCACCAAAAAAAAAAAACAACACACATAAAAACGTACCTTCTTCCAGCAAGTCAAAGTAGCCCCAAAGGAGCAGCCAGGGGGCTCGATTAGCCAAGCCAGCTAGGCCTGCTTAGCTGCATAGGTAGACAGACAGACAGACAGACAGACAGACACAGACAGACAATTCCCAGCTCTTCATTGCTCGCAGCCCTTGCAAAAGGTGTACTGGGCCTCTGCTTACACAGCAAGGCCCGAACATCTCTGCCACACCAGGATGTACAACTTCTCACCCATCTGCAGGCTTCAGCAAAGTTCATCACACATGAAAATCACAGCTCAGAGATGGACTGATCTGGTCCCTCTGGGGCCTTCCCTAGGTATTGAGGTATTAATGAAATATCTCCATGCCTGTGAGCCAGGACTGGATGGAGGACTTGTTTCTAGCAAACACAATGGGACTGTTTTTCTCTTTTCTTTTCTTTTTCTCTTTCTTTCTTTCTTTTTTTTTTTTTTTTTTTTTTTTTTGG